>CABEEJ010000729.1:72970-98995 GCA_901482245.1 Timema douglasi
GGGTTATACGCTTTAAGTACTAATTACTCTATTGGATTAGGAATTGGGAAGGTTGAATTAGAGGAAGTGAACCCGAATTTGCGTGGAAAGAGAGTGAAAAACCATTTAGGAAAAACCACCCCCAGTTCACCCGACCGAGATTCGAACCTCGATCTCCCCGTCCTCAGCAGTCGAGCTCAACACGACATGCGTGTTAGCCAACTACGCCACCGAGGCGGGTCTTTTGAAGAAAAGCAGCAAGTAATAACGAAAGGTAGACCACCTCCAGACATTTCTGCTAAAACAAAAATGAAAGACTATACACGTAATTATTTATGTGTTTATTTTTTTCCATGTTTTGGTTTTATTTATTTATGTATTTGTTTGTTTATTCCATGTCTATATATTGTGAATCGGTTGGAGGGAGATAAATTGCCTACCATTTGACCTGTAAAAGTGTATTTGCTAAGTTAACATATTGTACATTATATGGAGAGTATTCCTCTTTAACCCCATAATGAAAGGTGTCTTCAAACCTAGTCCTCTTTGAGAAAAGTCACCGCACGCCACTGGACTAAACAATAGCTAATGAAAATTCTGGTTTTGTTTCGAAGGACACATTTTTGTTATATTAGGAACACATTTGGTTGACTTGAAGCAAATAAATAAAAAAGTCGCCATTACTAAAATTATTCCCGCATGCCAATAATAGATACAGCTTGTACTTCTAGGTTGAAAACCACTAGTTTGTATGTGCATACAAGCCAGAACCGTCGTAAGTCGTTGTACCAGCACATGCCCGAATGGGCCGACAGCGATGTGCTCTACCAAAAATGGGCATCAAGAAGACAAGAACAAGATTTTGTTCAACATTTGTTCGGAATGCATCGGTCTGCCTGGTATGTAGGAAAACTGGAAGACTAACTTGTGCTACACAACCAAACACAAACACTTGGTTCTAACAAGTAAAGTTATATAACTCATTACACAAGAGAGGGTTTCTGAACAAAATATTACAATTTAACTATAAGCAGCTAATAGTTCCGATAAATATTAGGTTTTAAAACATATTTGTCGCTCTTTTATATGTGTAAACGAGGATTATTTGTTAGATTTCAAATAGAGCCACAATTATTTGTAGAACAAAAAGTTTCTAGTTGTCTAAGTCCTTAAGTCAAGGTGGGCGGTTTATTATTATTATTATTATTTAGCACCGCGTCTTACTACCCGTTCGGGTTATACGCTTTAAGTACTAACTACGCTAATGGATTAGGAATTGGGAAGGTTGAATTAGAGGAAGTGAACCCGCATTTGCGTCGAGGGAGAGTGGAAAACCATTTAGGAAAAGCCACCCCCAGTTCACCCGACCGATATTAGAACCTCGATCTCCCCGTCCTCAGCAGTCGAGCTCAACACGACTAGCGCGTTAGCCAATTACGCCACCGAGGTGGGTAAGGTGGACGAGTTAGGGCAGTAGAACAATCGATAAGAAATTCATAAACGCCAGAACCCATGTAGGCTTATAACGTTCCTGTGTGGAGCTGTCAGGCAGTAGGAGAACAAACAGGACAGTAAGAAAATACAAATGAGTACTAATAACTATTTTGGTAGGAAGCCCTTTGTGAAAGACTTTTTATTTTACCGAAATACTAATATACAGTAGGATTCAGGTACCGGTATGATATAAGGCCTTTCAAAACGGAATTCTTACAAAAATCATTGTAAATTTTGACCCCATATATAAACTACATTATCCTATTCACAAAGATCCATTCTAGGCTCCTTTAGTTTCCCGGTCATTTAGATCTTAATAATCAACCTAAATATGTAGATTTTTGAGACTTTTCAAAATGGAACATTAGATTGCAGCTAAAAATGGTATATGTTATAGTTAAATTTTATGCTGGGGTTCTAATGGGGCTTGAGATATTAAAGTTATCCTGAAAAATGTGTGTGATGTGACTTACCCCTTTACCCGCCTGTACTCTTCATTTGCTTTTGCCAAAAATGTATTTCATCAAAACAACTCTAAAAACATTTGCCAGAAATGTGTGCAGTGCACTCGTATTTGAATTCCTCACTCGAAATTTTCCGTGGTTACGATAGGGGACAAAGCTACAAAGTTTCTTGTTAATAACTACATCATGTCCCTATTAAGACAAAATAAAGATTTGTGCACAGTGCTTTTCTGTGAAGCCATTCCAAAATGGTTAAAAACGGCCTTTTCAATGCAGTTTTCATCCAAATATCATTTAATATCTCAACAATGTTCAGTATTAGGAACATTTATTAACTCTTTATCTCCATTAATGTTTATTCAGAAATATCCACGTGCAATATTGTTCGTGTAAATTTACGATTTCTATCCGAATGTATTACAGATGCGTGTGATGCACGCTCTTGACTCGCGTAACTTGCCTTTAAATTAAAATCCTACAAAGAGGTTTCTTACAGAATACAGGACTGTGTAGCAGATTATTTTATGTTGTTTTATAGTTTTAAAATCCCACGTAGTTTCTTTATTTGGTAGCTTGCCCGTATCACGTGTGATTCTGGAAATACTCGTTGCAAGCACACACAGAATAAGCTTAGGATACAAGTCTGTCCAGAAGTCATTGACATTTCGCTCGTGTTTATTAACCCTGTGAATAACCGTGTGAAGAAAATGATGATTGGATTCAACCGTTCAATCGCAGAGAGACAGGAATAATTTTTATCACAGCTATTAGGACATTTTAAAGTATGCAGAATCGAAGAGTATCCATCGGAAAGAGTGACTTTAAATTATCTTCCAGTTGCCAACACTGATAATCTACCATTTTTTTAAATTTGACAACTGCTGAACCACCAATTGGTGCATGGATAGATGAAACCCTTTGGTGTATGCATGGCTTTCATAAAAATAAACCTAATACATTTTATAACTGCAGAGCACACATGTTAGTGTATGAATACATACAACTAGCTCTACTAATCTTTTTAACTCAGAACACACATCATGGTGTATGAATAAATAAAATTATATATAAGTTTAGTAAATTTTATAACTGCAGAAGACATATTGAAATATGAATACATACAAGAAGATTCAGTATATATTAACTCTCAAGTTAAGATTTTTTATTCATACGCTAAAGTAACCAGTATACTAGTTATTAAAGGCTTTTTATATCTACCACGTCTTAAATGGGAACTATACCCACGTGGTGGATTAGAATCTTGAGCTCCCTTTCACCGGCAAACCAAGACTTGATGTACCTGTCATTTAGTCTGCATAACCACCTATGCAAACTCTTAGCAACTTAAACTACATCAGCTAAGGAAATAGGTTGAGTGTAGCTATTTTAGCGCTACGTGTTACTACCTGTTCGGGTTATACATCTATATACGTCTATATACTAATTTCACCAATGTTCTAGGGATGAGGAAGGTTGAATTTAGAGGAAATGTATCCGCATTTTCGTTGAAGGTGCGTGGAAAACCGTTTAGGAAAAAACCTCAGTACACCCAACCTGGATTTAAATCCCGAACTCACCGTCATTAGCAGGCCAGTCAGTTGCGGGAATGACTCCTTAAAACAAGCAGTCACAGGAGCGAGTTTGAGTGTAGTTAATTCCACCGAAGCGAGTTTGAGTGTAGTTAATTCCAAGGCAATGTACAAGAAGTCACAAGGCGAGTTTGAGTGTAGTTAATTCCAAGGCAATGTACAAGAAGTCACAAGGCGAGTTTGAGTGTAGTTAATTCCAAGGCAATTGTACAAGAAGTCACAAGGCGAGTTTGAGTGTAGTTAATTCCAAGGTAATGTACAAGAAGTCACAAGGCGAGTTTGAGTGTAGTTAATTCCAAGGTAATGTACAAGAAGTCACCAGGCGAGTTGATCCAAACCATTGGAGAGAGAGTGGGAAGGTATTATTCGCCCCTTGGCCTCTCAGATCTGAGTCATGCACCCTTAGCACACGCTTAACTGCCGAGTTAAGTTTATAGTGATTTTGAACAAAATAAAGAATTCGCAAGAGTCACTAACTTAAAAAAACTATTTAGTTGAGATATTTAAATTAAGATTTAAAATATCTCATGTAATTTCAGAAATGGGCTAAAAAAACTAGTATTCTTTTTTAATCTAATGGATGCAATTTTGTGTATTCAATTTGGTTCTGTGGCTTCTCCACGGAAAAGAGCTATGATATAAATTAAAAAGAGAAAAAAACACAACACATACCATCCTACAAAAAGCCAACGTTCTATTTTGTTCATCTTTATTGCGCATAATCACTTCCCCGCAACACGCAAAAGCCATTAAATTAATTTTCTAAATTGACCGTCATGACCATAAACATAAATAAAATGGCGTACATTGCAGGAGAAACGGGTAGTGAAAATAAGAGAATGTTCCGTGAGGTTCAACCCCTTATAGGAAGGGTGTCGGGTGGATGGGGTGGGACAGATGGTGGTGTCCGGACGAAGAGGGGTGTGGTGCAGACATGTGGGTGTGGCTCTCTATGGGGTCATCTCACCTCGCGTGCATGACACAGGGGGACTCTCTCACCAATACCAACATTACAGAACGGAAGCAGATTTTATTTTTAATTGTTAGGTTTAACACCAATTTTAATAAGAGCTGTAGCCAGGGATAAGAGTGAGGAAGGTATTTTCTAAGAAATACACTCTTATTAGAGTATAGAGAGTAGATTAGAATATTATAGTGATGACTGTTAACTTACATGTGGAAAACTACTTCACCCCTCCCCCAAGTGGACCTAACGGAAATTTGAACCTTGATCTCCTCGTCATCAGCAAGACAGTCTTTTATGAGAGTGATGCCTTAAGCCATTCGACCACCGAAGCGGGGAAGTTTTCAAGTCAGGTCATGCTGGTGCATTTTCACCTAAATTTCTATTCATTCCCGCCCCCTTGGTAAAATATTTAGTTAATAAACCTTGTGTTTAATGTGCCATGTATCTATCAATTTGATTCTGATGATTATGATGATAGTAATAATACAAATAAATCCTTGCAAATCAACCCAGGCTTGTACAAAATTAATTCAAAAAGAGGCCAAAATTGCAATATGAATTGTATCTGATAAGGTATTGCTTAGTTTTCAACTACCTATAACTGATGTCAAATAAAATGTTATCAACAGTATTTAAAATTTGACCGAAAAATATATAAATTTAATAACGGACAGGTCTTGAAATAAAAAATTCCATGTCCCAAGAGAAAATGAGTAAGTCAAACTTAGTCAAAATAGTAGGACAAAAGGCAAAAAACCTATGAATACAAGGTTATGTAATTTACAAATAAGTTTTAATTTGCTATTTGCAGTTGATATTTCTCAGAATAATTACCTGCTGCTCCCTTACGATTTATTTTCAAGTCAGAATTGTTAGAAATGACAATATATTTGGAATAGGTGTGTTTGCGTTTCCTCGAACTCGGGAGTGACCAAGACCGGTAGTTAAAAGGAAAGCTGAACGACCGCTCAAGGCAATCTGGTAGATGATGTCACGGTACGGCAAGCACGCGCACCCGACGACCTTCATGACGTCACAAAGCTTATGTGACGTCACGAATGGCTATCATTTCGGACAAAATTTGTGACCTTAATCCAGCGTGTCGGTGAAGAATGTTTTGCTTTCTTGTAAAAACTAAACTTTTGCTTATTTAATTACTCTAATGGGATAGCGATGAGCAAAGTAGAATTTAGAGAAATTACACACGCGTTTGTGTGTAGGAAGAGTGGTAAACCATTGAGGAAAAAACACCCTCATTAAGTAAGGCTGTCATTTGAACCCCGCCCTTCCTATTAACGTGAAACCAGACTAAACACTTAGACTTCGTACCTCAATGGAAATGGATAAAAATGCAATAGTATGCACAATCTAAATTTACATATTGAAAAGTCAAGATAAAATAATATATTTATAAATTTTATTATTTAAGGTATTTAACATTCACATTTTGAACCAACTGATTATATCAGCACACGACTTAACATGACTTACAAACTAACTTAATAATAATGCAAATAACCTGAATAGATAGTAAGACGTGACGCTAAAAAAATAATTAACTCTAGAACAGACACAGCCGTTAATTCATCATTCTGCGAAAGGGAAAAACCCACATTTCACCAATGATACATCATTCAGCTGTGTTGGGAATCGAAGCCAAGACACGCCGCCAAATGAACTAGGGTGTCGGATTAATTATAAATAGTTCGTATAGAAATACTTTTTATTTATATTAACAAACCAAAGTAATTTCACGCAGAAAAACTAAATACGTATCCATATTAAGTGGCCATCGTGTATTTTGATTCAAAGACATAAATAATGATTACTTCTCGACTAATCTCAGTCAGTTTAGTAATTGCACGGTGAAGTGTACCTGGAATTAAGACGTGACGGCTATCTAAACGAATAATCACCGCCCCGCAAACTTAATAAATGGTACCATATTTTATTACCACATTGTTCGAGGGTCTGGAAACCTACGAATATTATTACAATGTAATGATAGTCCAGAAATGTAAACATACTACACCCACACGCCATTATGATAAACTTGCAGAACGAATGTAGCTATAAAGATAGCTGAGAAGAAAAATATAGTCGGATAGCCATAGAAAGACGCTTTTAGAGCAGTGGTATCAGACTCGGGGCGTGTTGTGTGTCACCGTTTACAAACACTTTTGTGTATTTTTATAGCGCGTCTTACTACCCGTCCAGATTATCCATATTTTAAACATGCTAGTAGGTAAGGGATGAGGAAGGTATAGTTTAGAAACCGTATAGAAAAAAACAACTTATGTAAACCCAGCTGAAATTAGAACCCTGACCTCACCAACACTGGCAAACTAAAAAAAAATAATCTGACGTATAATCCACGTGCCCCCCGATTTAACTCTATAATATCTATTTCATGCTTTGTATTTAAAATCAATAATATATATTTAAAAAACAGTATGTATAAACTTATTTTCTCTCAGATGCTTATGTAAGTTGACGAAATACTCGAAGCAATATTTATTAAATTATGTAAATAAAAATTCTTACAATCAAGTAGCTATTTAAAGTGATGAAAATAGCACAGTTTGAAATTGTTATGTCTTTTGTTATTCACAATTATGTACACACTAAAATTAAACGACAATATTTTGTGTTACTTCAGGCCAAATAGTTATACAATGTTTGTAGAATTCAATGTAAATTATTATTTAGAATAAAGATAATAAGAAAGATATGTAATGTGATAATAAACTTTAATGGATGATCAAAGAAGATTAATTGAAATGGGAATTGTCAATTTAACATTAATTTAACATTAAATAGTTATAGTAATGTAAAAGTATTGCAGACATATGTCTCGCGGGCAGGATGTGGGCCGCAGGCCGTGGATTTGCAAACCCTGTTTTAGAGCATTTATATGAGTAATATTGAGTAGTTAAATATATGTAATAAGTATTTATTTATTTTAGGTATTTAACGTGCACTTTCTGAACCGATTGATTATATCAGCACATGATTTAAAAACTAAATTGAAATTTATAACAGACACAGCATCCAGCTCCCCCCTCCACCCCCGCTCCCCCGGCCGTCAATTCAACACTATTAAAGAGGAAACCCACTTTTTTGACCGTTGGGTAAGGTTCTTACTATGCAGGCTCTGCTATATTTGGATTAAAATACATTAAACTCATCTTTGTTAAACACAAAGGTATTTCTTTAGCTTTATATATACATACACACATAGTTTCAATGGTCAGTATTAATTTTGTTTACATATATGTTAAAGAAAATATAAATGTGTACAGTTGTTTTTTTTAATATTCAAGAATGGGGTGTTATAATAACTATAATTTAAGTAAAAACCTATCTTTTAGTGAAGACAATATATTATGTAAATATCTAACTATTATATGAGACTTACTGATTGACTCGCTTATAAAAATTATCAGTAATATCCAGATGTATTGATTCTATAGTCGAATAGTCATTCAAAGAATATTATCTAGCAGAGCACAAACACAACGCTACTCAATGTACTTATATTTTGTCGTCAAAATGTAAGCGTCCTGAAGATATGGTTGACAGACGGGGTTACGTTTCACAGCCTTGTAATTAAGTAGGTCTATTACACCCTTTATCAATGTAGGCTATAGTCCAATTACCAAACCTAGAAAAGTTAATAGGTCTACTTTCACTTATTCATAGTCAGGTAATGTTATCTTTGGCTGTCATTCTGGATGGTTATTATCAATACCTATAAAATAACAATAATAATAATACAGTAAAATGTTATCAATGTTGACCTAAAAAATTAATGTTTTATGTTTTACTGAAGATTGGACTTTACTCTATATTTACTTTATATAATAATAATATTTAGCACCGCGTCTTACTAGCCGTTCGGGTTATACGCTTTAAGTACTAATTAGGCTAATGGATTAGGAATAGGAAAGGTTTAGTTAGAGGAATTGAACCCGCATTTGCGTAGAGGTAGAATGGAAAACCTTTTAGAAAAAACCACCCCCAGTTCACCCGACCGAGATTCGAACCTCGATCTCCCCGACCTCGACACGCCTAGCGCGTTAGCCAACTACGCCACCGAGGTGGGTCCCAACGTAAATAAAGTGTTTCCAATTCGAGTTCCATCGGCAGTTTATTTTAAATACCGTTTAGAAAGTTAAAAACTCCATAGCGTCAGCCTGCAATCGAGCTACACCGATCGAATAACCGCCACATGTTGGCGGAGATAGTTCCAACATTTGTGGATAGAGGGTGTCATGTGGTCAGCACAACGAACCCTTCCTGTCGTTAACCTCAGTTTTTTTTAGACCGGAGCCACTACTTATTTACTCAAGAAGCTCCTCGGTTATCCTAACGAAGCTGAGTCGACCCTGTTCCAGACCTCATCAAAGAAAAATCTGGACACTGGGGAACGAACCCGGGACTTCTGAATATGTAGCCAGAACTCTGATCAATAGCCCACATAAGATTATTATATTTATTTAGCAACGCGTCTTACTAACCGTTCGGGTTATACGCTTTTAAGTACTAATTACTCTAATGGATTAGGAATAGAGAAGGTTAAATTATGGAAGTGAACCCGCATTTGCGTGGAGGGAGAGTGTAAAACCATTTTAGGAAAAACCACCCCCAGTTCACCCGACCGAGATTCGAACCTCGATCTCCCCGTCCTCAGCAGTCGAGCTCAACACGACAAGCGCGTTAGCCAACTACGCCACCGAGGCGGGTCCCACATAAGAAATATATAAACTAAATCTAAAACAAATGATGATGATGATGATGAAGCTCGATTGTTTTCTCTCTCTCTCTCTCTTGAACGTGAATGACCTATTGACCTAATACAAGTCGCTCTTCTTAAGGGCGTCGCTTGGGAACTATATGAGCGGCGCCGCGGTGATTGAGTGGTAGACTTGACTGCAGGTTTGCCAACTCTCGAGTATCAATTTAGGGAAGGACCATTTTACATTTAGATTATAAGGCAGTGAACCTCGACCGGATAGATAAGTCTATTATACAATATATTAACAATGTTTGATGGTATTTTAACGTGCACTTTCTAAACCGACTGGTTATAATAATGATAAAATCAGCACACGACTTATAAACTGGCTCAAATCCAGAAGAGATACAAAACCGTTAATTCATCACTGTTAAAAGGGAAACCCATATTTCACAAACGATGAATTTTTCGGCCATGCTGAGATATCAAACCCGGGACCCTTAGCTAAGAAGACAGACACGCTATTGACTGAACTAAGGTGTCGGACCAAATTAAGAACTAATATATAACGTTGTTCCGGTGCCTCAGGATGTTACATTAGGCGTAATAAATTATCCCAATCTGGACTGTATAGGTGGTGGTGACATTTTAGATACAAGTTTTACCTGCTTCGGTGGTCGCATGGTACAAGGCGTTACTCTCGCAATAAACTAGACTTCCGATTATAGGGAGATCAGGGTTCGAATCCCGGTCGGGTGTACTAAGGGTGGTTTTACCTCAATCGCTTTTCTACTCTTTCTCTCTCTCCACGAAAATGGTTGCACACTTCCTCTAAATTCAACCTTACTCATCCCTAAGTCATTAGAATAACTAGTACATAGGCGTATAGCCTGAACAAATAGTAAGATGCGGTGCTAAAAAATTTTTTTATAGTATTATTCAGATCGTACAGTTGGTAACGCTGGTCTTGAGTCTCCCCACGCTAAATGATCACGGAAATAAGAGGGTGGGGGGGATCCTACACATTGTATTACATCATCGCACTGCAGGTGGGTTAACATCGCTGATCACGTGGTCTTGATCTTGAACTTTGATCTCGATAGGTAACCCGACAGAATAAATAAATATATATATATATATATGTAGGTGATGGGTAGTCGGATAATAGGTTGAACCTTTGAAAACTTCACACCCGCACGGTTATATCTTCATCAGGGGTATGGTTCGACTTTAATTAAGAAGGTTGCTACTGTTCACTCTCAACTATTTTTGTAAATACATGTATAGTTACATATTTATCACAGCATTTTACTACCCGTTCGGTTTATAAGTTTATTTACTAATTACGCCAGTGGTTTTAGGGATTAGAATGTTTATATTTAGAGGAAGTGTACCCGCATTTGTGTGAAGGAATAGGGGAAAACCATTTCAGAAAAAAACTCAGTACACCCAACCCAGATTCGAGCCTCAATCTCTCCGTTATCGGCAGTCTAGTCTACTGCAAGAGTAGACCGAAGCGGGTCTATTTGTTTGTTAAGATACGACAAAACATATCGACAGAACGGTGTATTCACTATCTATCTCAGGAATAGTAGAGTTCACAACAACTGAGGTGGCTACTGCTGGAAAAACTGACTCTGTGCCTCTCCCCCTCCACACCCTTTTTAGACCAACAAATCTTACGATATATTTAATAAAATCTTCAAACATGTTTAGTAGTATAGGTTAAATTTCAAGACAAGGTTTAACATTTTGATATTCACAAGGTAAACCGTTACACATATTAAAAGTACCCCTAAAATCTAAAACGCGGAAGAAAGTAGTATATAGAAATAAAATATTTGTCACATTACATGCCCCCCTCAGTTCGTCCATCCCCCTTCCTCTGGAAGTTAAGTACATTTCTGGGTGCGCCAATCCTTGCTTGTCACAGAAACATTTAGTTTCTAGCCTGGCTAGGTGGCCGCATGGTATGTGGAGTCCCTCTCATGTTAGAATAGATTGCCGATGACAGGGAGATCGGAGTTCAAATCCCGGTTGGATGTAGGCGGGTTTTTCCCACTCTCTCTCCACGCAAATGTGGCTACACTTCATTCAAATTCAAGTTTCCTCATCACTAACTCACTAGTGTAATTAGTACATATGTATACAATCCAAACAAGCGACAAGACGCGGTGATAAGGAATTATAAAAACATTTATAGTTTCCAGCTAAAATTACAACTATAACAAGATTCTGGCAAGAAGAAACGTTTAGAACATACCAACATATCATTCGAGTTCAATATCAATTTAATTTTATTATTAGTGTTATTCCATAGGTGTTAATTAATATAATATATCAAATTTGCAGATCACAAGAATTTACGCATGAATATATTACATTTGTTACAGTAGCTTTTGTTAACTGTCGAAAATGTTTCTTCCTATCTAAATCTGATTACAGTTTCAAAAGTTACTAACAAGAGTCATATATTCACGCGTAAAGTTTTGGGATCTGCAAATTTGATATGTTATATTAATTCATTCTAATAGTAAGGGATTTTTAGAAAATTTAAACACTTTATTTTCCCGCGATCAATATTTTGATATTATTAGTGTTATTATATATATATATATATATATACACTAGTGATATTATGTAGGAAAATCAACAATAATGCTAATCACATGACTTGACCTATAGACATGTTTAATTCGTTTTAGTAATTTTTGAAAATGACGAAAAATGTTTTTACTTATCTGAATCTTACTGTGTGTATATATATCTATATATATATATATATATATATTTTACAGCCACTACTCCACAGCGCGAAATTAAGACGTATGATACACGGTCACGTAGTGTAGAATAGGATCCCCCCCCCCCTCCTCCCCACCATAACTGTCATCTTGCATTACTCACGCAAACATTTTTCATCACTCAACAGTGCCATAAATAATTCTCCCTCGCGCCTAGGTGATAAAAACTCAGTTTACTGCGCATCGGCAGAGCGCCGTCTCAAGGAAGTAAAAAAGGAACGAGGGACCGGCAAAACTTTTCGAATAAAGAATACGTTCTTCTATTCGTTCTCAATGTTTGGTGGGGAATGACAACTTCCCAAGAGGAAGGGGGTAGGGGGGAACAACTTCAATGTTGTTTCGAGTCTCTTCTTGGAAATTTCTGCTGTAATAATTACCCTTAACCTTTTTAAATTTTATAGGCATTTTTAAGAGCTTTGGTTGGTTCTTTTAAGGTGTATTATAAAATATTTTTTGATGAATAAGTAGCCCAGTTGGTTGTAATATCTAATATACTCACATGTTATCCGCTACATCATTCGTAGTTCAGTAATGGAAAGATTAGCCAGTACTAATGTACCGTTACCCAGGAGACACCCGAATGTACCAATAGTACATCCTTTCCATGGGAGCTCATTTCATGTCCCGATATGATAAGGTGATTGTGATAATGAGTACGAGGAAATAGAACCAGTAGAAACACTTAAACCCAACTTTTGCCTAATCAAACAAACCCTGGTGACCGTTGGGGCAGTTCTTATTTCGGGAAAAATACCCAAGGTACCAGCCGGAAATCGAACCCAAGACCCCTAGACTTGTAGCCAGTTGCACTGACCATCACATCACGGTGTTATTATTATTAGCACAGCGTCTTAATACCCGTTCGGTTTATACGCACTTACGCTAATGTGTAATGCTAGGGTGATTGTGAGATGAAATGAAGGACCTACAGTTTAACGTGGAATCCGAACCACGGTGGAGGCCTGGCATTCCTCACATTCACAAGATGTCTTGTCAGAGGTGAAGGAAGGGTTTGGTAATTAGATAAATCTTTTGCTGGGATCGAGGATTGAACCCCGGCCGCCAGCATAGAAGTCTGACACCTTAGCCCTAGACCGCCAGGTCACCATCACGGTGTTAATTACGTGTTTAATCAAAGGGTGTAACTTATGAAAAGTAAGTCATTAAGGTGGAGTGGTAGGGAATGTGAATTAAGGTGGTTATTTTTACAGTTTTTATAGCGAAAACCTTTTTTTTAACAAAACAAATACAATATTGGTTCATTAGATTGGTTTGATTTAATTTTCAACAGTTCTTGAATCTTTGTCAAGAGGATAGTGGTAACCAAACAGAGTATTTTTAAATCAAGAGAAAAATTTATGGTTGAATTCTGAGATGACCACGACAAAATAATATAAAAGAATTATAGATATAACAGTGTGTAAAAAATTCAACTAAACATACTATCTAATGAGCCAATATTCTATTTATTTTGTAAAAAAAAAAGTGTTTGGTCATAGAAATTGCAAAAAATCTTAACTCACTTCCATCTCACTTTAAATTGCTCGTGCTAAAAATAATGGCGAAAATCAACAGCTCTTAACGAAGCTGTCAGATGGCAGTCTTGTAAAAACAACTGTGTTAGTTTAACAGATAGCTCATCAATGATTTCCGGGAGGAAACATATAAACACGAGTTTCCAAACAAACGCATCCTGGTGGATTGGTAAACTGCGATCAATGGTCTCTTGGCAGAGTCCATTTTGTCGTGTCAATTATCTGGGAGGAGGATCATGTCTCAACACCCGCGCGCTGCTTGTTCCATGTCAGCCTTCAATGCGTACTGTAACTAGTGTCAGCGGTTTACAGCTACTTCTACCTCCTTGTCAAGTTATTCTGCTCACCTGTCAAGTCTAATCGTGAATTTTCCCCTCAACTCTTCATCGAAATATAATAATTTAGACCTACGGTGTGCCGGCACCAGTTTATTTTTCCACTCCATCTTACTACCCGCCCGACTTGCACCCTTTTTTTATTTAGCTGAAGAGTAGGAATGAAGGACGGTAGCGTGTCTGTCTACTGAGCTATGGGCTCGATTCCCGGCATGGCCGAAAAATGTATCATGGGTGAAATGTGGGTTTACCCTCTCACATTGATAAATTAACAGACGGGGACTGGATGCTGTGCCTGTCCTAGTATTAAGTTAGGTTAGTATATGAAGCTACGACAGGCCTATCAAGCCGGTAGTGGAAAATATATGGCTTGAATAAAAAAACTGACCTGGAACACAGGCTAAAACAATAATGGATGTAAAGTAAAGTAAAGTAAAGTACGAATGAGAAAGTTATATGTACAGGGTGTCCCTCATGAAACTCCATTGTGCTGAGCAGTATGTGCTTAAAATGTTGGAGTCTCATGGTGGACACGCTGTATATATTTTTATATCCCCGTTTCAGGGTACCTGTTCAGGTTTTACGCAAATATTATAATAACTATATTGGGGAAGGGATGAGGAAGCATTTTAGAGGGAATCTACCTGCATTTGCGCGGAAGCAGAGTGGAGACACCATTTAAGAAAAAGCACCCTCATCATACCCAACCGGAATTCGAATCCCGATCTCCCCGTCATCAGCAGGCCAGTCTAACACGAGGATGATGCCGTAGACCATTCTGCCAGTGGAGCGGGTTAAAAGGTATAGGCCTAAACAAGAGCAAATTTACCCGCATTTGCTTGGAGGGAGATGGAAGCAGAAGGGAAAAACACTATTATACCTTTTCGGGATTTGAATCCTTACCTTCCCGTCACAAGTTAACCGGACTAGATGACCACGATACACCAATTCGGGTGTCATCAAATTTAGTTGAATGATTTACATGCCAGTCTCTGGTCAGGGAAACCAGAATTCGATTCTTGCTGACTGAAATAATTAGTCACCTCTCATTCTAGGAATTGTTGATAATATCTTCTGGCATTAGAACGGAGGCATAGCGTTAGGGGATGGGGGTTAAGTCAAAGTTAATTATTTTTAAGTTTTAGCAGTTATTTCAGTTTTCTCTATTTTGTATTTTTTCACATTCATACTCAGAACGGTAAATAAATATAAATAACACTAGTGAAGAATATTTTTAAAGTAGTCAACAATAACAAAATGTTACTTTATAGTTATATCATAACTGTCAAAAATGACAAAATGTGGCGTAAAGAAGTAGATCTCGTATGTTTTTAAACTATAAAATACGGTTCTTTCAAACGAGAATCTACATAGTAAGTGGGCCGGTGGGCACGCGGAAGCTCAAAGTTTGGCTTGCCAGTGATGGATAAGGTCAGGGTTTGGATCCCAGCCGGGTGTACTGCAGGTGTTTTTTTCCCTAAACGGTTTTCCATTTTCCCCCTACGCAAATGCGGGTACACTACTTCTAAACTTTAACTTCATCATCCCTACCCCATAATAATAAAATAAAAATGTATGCGTCTAACCCAAACGGATAGGTAAGTCGCAGGGAAAAAATATCTCATAACAGATTTTGACAGGCTGTCTTTCTAATGAAAGCTGGACTTTAAATGAGTAACTGGAAATTTCAGATAGAAAATACGCCACGAGATCAATGACACGGAAGAGAAGATTTCGTGGTTTTTGGCCCCTCCCATACAGTGCCCTAGATCCCGATGAATCCCAAGGAAAATACAGACTACTAAAAAAACACGTGATGGGGATGTTTCACCCTTACCACATACCGGACTATCGGGTATCAACACAAGAGCTGTATGGCTTCCGTCGGTAGATGTTCCTTCTGCATTGTTGTGGTCACGATATACAGCACCTATCGATATCACGTCCCACACTATCGATACCGCACACCCCTCTATCCTTAGATAACGGGTCATCCATAAACCACGTAGCGCTTTTAAAAAAAAAAGCTTTGTGACCCTCTCTTTCAGCATGTAACACTAAGTATTATATTTAGCACCGCATCTTACTACCCGTTCGGGTTATACGCTTTAAGTACTAATTACTCTAATGGATTAGGACTTGGGAAGGTTGAATTAGAGGAAATGAACCAGCATTTGCGTGGAGGGAGAGTGGAAAACCATTTAGGAAAAACCACCCCAGTTCACCCGACCGAGATTCGAACCTCGATCTCCCCGTCTTCAGCAGTCGAGCTTCAACACGAAAAGCGCGTTAGCCAACTACGCCACCGAGGCGGGTAACACTTAAGTACACATTAGAGCTCCCCCATTTAATCGCCATGGATGAACCCTAACAGGTTTGCACAGTGGCATGTCACCTGCGAATGGATAATATCCACACGTCCATCACAGACGCTGCCTTAAAATATGAATGAAGAACTACCCTGATCACGTGACGAGGCCTGGATATAAAGGGGATAGAGCATTGACGCTCTAAGCCAAAGGTCCTGGGGTTCAATTCCCGTTTCCAGGTGTCAATTTTCAATTTACTCGAATATTTAGGTGGACCTCATAACTAAGAGATTTCACGTGAAACAGCTTAAAAATGAGAGAAACTCACCTCTTCATTTCT
The DNA here is from genome assembly GCA_901482245.1 of Timema douglasi. Classification (NCBI taxonomy): domain Eukaryota; kingdom Metazoa; phylum Arthropoda; class Insecta; order Phasmatodea; family Timematidae; genus Timema; species Timema douglasi. Next base: position 89,525 of record CABEEJ010000729.1, read on the forward strand.
AATTCTATACACCTTAATTTTTTCGAGAACCTTATTTAAAAAGCGCTAACCACTTCTTAAATAAGGCTGTAATTTCTGGACGTCTCAACGCTCCGGTAGGCGGTCCTCTTAGTTTCTTAAATTTTTTCTCTCCAACCCAATGCGCACTAACTTTGGATACCGTCAGCATTGCAGGTCGTTGATGACGGGTAGATCAGGGGTTCGAAACCAAACTCAGTACTCCAGAAAGGTTTTCTCACATCTGATTTATCACCCTCTCTCCACGCCAATGCGAGTGTATTTCCTCTTATCTACCAATCTCATCCTTATCAAGACGTTAAACGTCCATAGATCTTAATCATTTTTGATGGAATTAGTTTTTTTAGCATCGCATCTTACGCTTGTGTACTAATTACGCCAATGGTTTTAGGAATTATGAAGGTTATATTTGCGTAAAGGGAAAGTGGAAAACAATTTTGTAAAAACCACCCTCAGCACATCCAACCGAGATTCGAACCTCTATCTCCCCATCATCAGCAGTCTAGTCTAACACTAAAGTAGCGCGTTAGATAATGCGGCCGCCGAAACGGGTATATGGAATCAGTGAATGACCCACGATGTGTGGGGGGTCGTCCTATTGACATGTGACCACAAGATAAAATACTTGTCGGTAATTGAGTAACAGAGCATGAGTGTGGTAAAGAGGGTGGATGGGTGGATTGTGGTGGCGACTACCAAGTACCTGTCTCGACGTAAATAGTCCTGCCTCTGTTACTTTGTACAGTGGGATCATCCAAGTAACAACCTATCTGAAAGTTAAAAAAGCTATTAGATATACTTTGATGTATTCATAAACCAAACCATAGATCATGCAAGGGATATTTTTGGCAGAATGTGTCCATTTTTAATTGTTCTGGATACTAGCGACTTTGACTAACTCAATTCTTGGACAAACACAACCACCATTACCTATGATTGTTAATTATGTAAAAGGAGCAATTACGATTTAAGTTCGATACTATTCATGCGTTGCCGGGATTCAATTCAAGACTCTTCTGAAACTTTTTTCAATCTACATTCCCCTTGGACTCAATTTAATAACATATTATCTCTATCGATTGTAAATTTTTAATTGTGAATAATCAAGATGACGTTTATCTCAAAGACATAAAAAAAAGATTTAATTATTATTATTAGCACCGCGTCTTACTACCCGTTCGGGTTATACGCACTTACGCTAATGTGTAATGGTAGAATGATTGTGAGATGAAAATGGAGGACCTACAGTTTAACGTGGAATCCGAACCACGGTGGAGGTCTGTCATTCCACACATTCACAATATGTCTTGTCAGAGGTGAATGAAGGGTTTGGTAATCAGGTAAATCTGTGCCGGGACCGAGAATTGAACCTCGGCCGCCAGCACAGAAGTCTGACACCTTACCCCTAGACCACAAGGTCAGCCAAAAGATTTAATCATACGTACCTAGGTCTGTAATTTTCCAATATCAGTGGGCACGTGGACCAAGGCATCAGTCTCATCTACTCTGGTTTGACGGGAAGGTTTAGTTTTACCTCAAATGTTTCTAACTCTCTTTCTCTGGGTACAATTACTCTAAATTCTACCTTCCTCATCCCTAGAGACTAAACTAGCACAAGCGTGTGGACAGCCCAGTCTGGCGATAAGTTTCAAAGAAAATAAATAAAAATACTACTCTAACAACAGTGAGCGTCTGATAGTAATTTCTGCGACAAACGACAAAGTGCGAACTATAATAGGATTTTGGGTGGACGAAGCTTTTATCAAATAAAATACTTTTAATTTTGCTGTCATATTTGCTAACATAGGTGGCCGCACGGTCTAAGGCGCTACTCTCGCCAGTAGACTAGACTGCCGATGATGAGAAGATTGAGGTTCGGGTGAACTGAGGGTGGTTTTTCCAAAATGGTTTTCTATTCTCTCTCCATGAAAACTTGGGTATACTTACTTGATATAGCCTTCCTATTCCCTAAATAATAGTATTTAGCACCGCGTCTTACTTCCCGTTCGGGTTATACGCTTTAAGTACTAATTACTCTAATGGATTAGGAATTGGGAAGGTTAAATTAGAGGAAGTGAACCCGCATTTGCGTGGAGGGAGAGTGGAAAACCATTTAGGAAAAACCACCCCCAGTTCACCCGACCGAGATTCGAACCTCGATCTCCCCGTCCTCAGCAGTCGAGCTCAACACAAACGCGTTAGCCAACTAAGCCACAGAGGCGGGTTATTCCCTAAACTATTAGCGTAATTAGTACATAAGAATATAACCTGAACCGTTAGTAAGACGCGTTGCTAAACACAATTGATAACATATCACTACATCATTAGTGCTATCTTGTAGGTCTTGCTATTATATTCTAAAAGTGACGGCTATAAATCACATTATTGACGTATGAATAAGTGAAAGTAGATCTAATAACTTTTCCAGACGTAAGATAAGGCTCCTCCTATGAAAACGGGACTTTTCTGCTAACGTCGTTTAACCGCTTCTACTCGTGACCACAGTTGAGTTTCTTATCAGATTGAAGTTTCAAAATAAGTGACCATATAGTTACGCTATCACGAATCAGCTATTTTGTTTTTCTGGAATATTTTGTAGTCTATAATAATAAAAGGAAGTGTTTGTCTGTGTGCGATGCCCAGACAAATCTACGGCACGCTGAAATCAATTATTTTTTTTTAACAGAGGGGAAACCCGCCTCGGTGGCGTAGTTGGCTAACGCGCTTGTCGTGTTGAAGCTCGACTGCTGAGGACGGGGAGATCGAGGTTCGAATCTCGGTCGGGTGAACTGGGGGTGGTTTTTCCTAAATGGTTTTCCACTCTCCCTCCACGCAAATGCGGGTTCACTTCNTCCCTCCACGCAAATGTGGGTTCACTTCCTCTAATTCAACCTTCCCAAGTCCTAATCCATTAGAGTAATTAGTACTTAAAGCGTATAACCCGAACGGGTTAGTAAGACGTGGTGCTAAATATTATTATTATTATTATTAACAGAGGTGAACGAAAAGGGGTCCGAATTCACCTCGAAGGCGGTTTTTTAAATTTTTAACTAGCTTTTTAATTAGGCTATTATTAACAAATTTTTGAATAAAATATCGTTAATCCGATAATTAAATCCTAATGGCGAATCGGGCACCAAGGGAGGGCCTTATATAATTGTTATACCTCAGCGGTTCACGGGTAACGCCGTGCGGGATTGCTAGTACTATATATATATATTTGAAGCCCACGTCCCGTTAACGAGGTTTCTCGTACCCCTGTCTCGGACTATCTTCAAGTGAAGTTATGTTATTATCTCCCACATAGCTCGGAGATAGCCGCGTTTCGTTAAGTCACCTGAAATTCCACCCACAATGGTTTAGCTGAGTGTGCTCATTCCACCAGTACACTCTGACCCATATAACCTAGACCACTATACCTATGCCCTTCCTTGACACGTCACATTTACATTGAAAGAGCCTTGCAGAAAATAAGCCTACAACATATATTTTTTTCCTGAAAATTGAAAAATGACACCTGGACACGGTAATCGAACCCGGGACCTTCGGCTTAGTACGCCCCGGGTTCGATTTCCGTGTCCAGGTGTCGTTTTTCAATTTTCAGAATATGATATCTAAGAGGTGTTATCCTCACTAAAATGCATTAACAATAGTTTCGGCTATTTGTTTCATCAAATATATTTTTTATTGTAAGCTTTTATAACATTTTATTATTTTATTATTATTATTTAATTATCAAATATAATAGCTTGGCTATTTAATCCATCATGATATGTGCGTTCATACACTTGTCATTGTATATTTGGCAGCATAAAACCTTACAAAGTAGAAAATGACTGCGTTATTTGATAGCTCGTAATCACACATATAGCTGACGATTTCCGCACGTCCATCACAGGCTCTGCCTTAAAATGAATAAATAATTACTCTGGGTACGGGTTGATTCCTTTATAGATCAATGGTAGATCATTTGCCTACTAAGTCAAATCCCGGCACAGATTTATCTGATTATCAAACCCTTCCTTCACCTCTGACAAGACATCTTGTGAATGTGAGGAATGCCAGGCCTCCACACGTGGTTCGGATTCCACGTTGAGCTGTAGGTCCTCCATTTCATCTCACATTCACCCTACCATTACACATTAGCGTAAGTGTGTATAACTCGAACGGGTAGTAAGACGCGGTGCTAATAATAATAATACTAAGTCAAAGGACCCAGGTTCAATTCTTGTGTCCAGGTGTCATTTTTCAATTTAAAGAATATGATATTTAGATGCGGTTATAGGCGTAATTATCGAATATAATAGCTTTGCTATTCAAGCCATCCTTTAAAAAAAAAAAATTAATAGTGTTAGTTGACAGTGGTAAAAGCTCCTGGCTACAGATTCAGAGGTCCCGGGCTCGATCCCTGGTGCTTTCAGAATTTTCTGTGAAGAACTGGTACTGGAACGGGATCAATTTAGCCTCGTGAGAACAATTGAATAGTTACTTGAATAAAGAAGTAGCGGCTCCGGTCTAAAAAAAACTTGATGTTAAAGAGCAATGGGTTCACTGTGCTGACCACATGACACCCTCTATCCGAAAATGTTGGCACTATCTTCACGGTAGCTACTCGGTCGGTATAGCTCGCTTGCGGGTTGATGCTATGGTGTTATTTTTTTATAGGTATTGATAATATTGATTAAAGTTGGCAGTTGCAGATCACATGACTTGAAGTATGAATACGTGAAAGTAGATCTTCCGACAAACGGGACTGAGGTTGGAAATACCATCGTTCATTCAAAAGGTACAAATAAACAGCTTTTAAAATCAAGACCATCAATCTCATAAATTAATAATTTTTGACAAAACCAACGCATTTTGCCAATGGGGATTTCGTTAACTTTCTAAGGGGCCCCAACCATGGATAAGTCACCAATGAGAATCCTGAGGATTCTATTTTGAATCCAGATGAAGGATTTTCGAAAGTAACGCCAACAGACTACGACTTGCGGTGTGCACGTGAACTAAATGTTAGGCACATCTGCCGGTGACATAAATTCCTTATTTGCTACCTCACTTGCGTGGTTAAACTTTTTTTAAGCTCGGATGGGTAGTAAAACGTCGTGGAGGAAAAGCAATAAACATGTTGAAGATACGAGTGCCTCGAAGTCCAAACTAATTAAGAGGGCCGCCTCTGTAAACGAGAAATTGCAGCGCAAGCGTTCAGTGCTAACGTAATATTTAATCACATGACGCGTTGTTTTAAAATATGGTTCAAGCCTAAATAAAGTCAAGATTCCAACAAGGATATTTTCCCTTAACAACAATATATTTCAAGTTTTATTAATAGATATAAATGTGTGAAAATGTGAAAATAGCGCATTTTCAAAGATTTTTTTTTTACCTTATTTGTGGGCCTAAGAGGCTTTATGAAAAAGGGCTCTATTTAGCCTTCCTTTAAGAAATAATATTTTTGTTTTATAGGCTCTCAACAGAAAATGTTAAGATATTATTTGAGAACAAGCAACGAGCTTTCCTCTTTACCTTAAGATAAGAAATTTCGTAGTTTTCTTTCTCCACTTTCATAGTGACATGACAAAGGATGGTTGTAGATGAAGGGTGATAGGGAGAATAAGCTTAGATGTAATATAGAATTAGTTCCAGAAAACGACACCGACCATTGTTTTTTAAACCTTGTGGCCTGACAGTGATTGATACTTTCCCGCTGACCGAGAGAGTCACCTTAAGAGGTCTTAGTAAATAATTAAGAAGCTTAGAAAAACATAAAGTAAACAAATATTGAGTGAGGTATGGGTACCATTAAACTTTGACGCAGCAGTCGACCTCCTGATCGACTTGGAGGTCTCCAGGTAAATATCCCGTGACGGTCTCGCACCGAGAGTCTCATGCAACTGTCGACCATTGTTCTAGACATTAATCCTCCATCTAGTGGCAGACAGGCAACATTTTCCATCGCTACCTACCAGGCAAGTTTCAGGTGATGTGCTGCGCTCGACAACTAGCCGCACGAACATAACAGGTGACAATCCGTCTGCTGACAGGAAGCTAAGCGCGGCGGGGGGGATATGCTAACCTCGACAAAGACGCAAAGTTGTTTGTATGGCTCGTTTTGGCTAAAGGCCTATAGGCTCCTTGCAAAGTACAGACAATTTTTGAATTCACGACACGAGCGCGAAAGGCGGCCACATTTTTAAGTTCTTGCAGGGAAAATCTGAAGGGCATCATGTTTACCGTGATCAAATACTCAAAAATCCTAAAGCATAACTCAGCGTATCTTGTAAACTACTTGGACAATCACAGTAGTTTTTTCAGAGTTTGTTATGAAAACCTTAAACTACAATAGTATATTATTAAAATTCCCATATTTCAATTGGTTTGCTCTGAAAAAATTGTTTTCTAATTTAATAACTATAATGAGGATTTTAGTACATTCATATTTTCATTCTGTGTAAAAGTGTTCTAATAGAGATAGATGAGTAGTAAAAGTGTACGAAATGATCATCATTAACTGAATTTTATTTTGATATAAGATTAATTCCTCTGACAACAATACTTTTCACAATTTGATGTGTTTAGTTACGAGCTCTTCACGCGCGCCAGGTTTTCGATAAATTGAAGATTGCTACTTACGAATAAGTTTTTTTCTCCTCTAGGCCACAACGAGATCCTTAAAACGACCCCTATCCCAACCCTCCATCTATTTGTTGAACCGTAACACCAACGTAAGAATTGGATTATCATTATCGTTAGCCAAATATAAATATTTTATCTACCGATGTACACAAATCATGTTTTCCATAATGATATAAACAAATAATGATTGTACATAATTTATGAGCCACACAGAAGAAAATCTTGAAATTTTCTAGAAAAATAGGGTTTTGGTTGAAAGTTACTATTCTTGCCGACATTCTGGACTCCTAACCCTTAAAATGAGTGTTTGTTTGTCAAAATTGGTTTAGCTGTTTTCTCGTAATTTCAACTACCGGCAATGGGCTTATCAAATTATTTATAAAAATTTGTATCTTATATATATAGAATATAATATACATATTCATTAGTGGATCCAGCATTATCTTAGGGTATGAAGGGGGATGGAGATCATCCAATTATTCTTTATTCAAGTATTCAAGCTATCTTTATTCACTGATTAAATAGGGATGAGGAAAGTAGAATTTAGAGTAATATACCCGCATTAGCAAGAATAGAAAGGGGAAAATATATTTAGGTAAAAAACACCCTCAGTACACCCAACCGGTATTCGAAACCCGATCTCCACGTCTTCATCAATCAAATCTATTTTAAGGTTGACGCCTTAGATCCTGTGACCACCGTAGCAGGTGACTGAAAATTAAGTTTAAGCTAAGCTTCACACATAGGCCTAACTAAAACTACAATAATAAGTAATCTTAATTCCGCGCCTGTATAGTCTGGTTCGCCAGTGACGGTGAGGTCGGGGTTCATATCCCAACCGGTTGTGCTAAGGGTGAATTTTCCTAAATAGTGTACCACTTTCCTTCCTCACAAATTTGAGTCCAATTCCTTTAAGTTCTTCCTTCTTCATCTCTAAGCCGTTAGAGTAAATACTCGTTGTGGTGGGCGCGCGGCCTAAAATGTCAAATTCATAGCCGGTGACGGGAAGGTCGGAGTTTGAATCCCACTCGATTGTACTGAGAGTAATTTTTCCTAGCCTGCTTCAGTGGCTGCATGGTCTTAGGCATCACTCTCGAAAAATGAAGGACCTACAGTTTAACGTGGAATCCGAACCACGGTGGAGACCTGGCATTCCTCACATTCACAAGATGTCTTGTCAGAGGTGAAGGAAGGGTTTGGTAATCAGATAAATCTTTGCCGGGACCGAGGATTGAACCCCGGACCTCCAGCACAGAAGTCTGACACCTTACCCCTAGACCACCAGGTCACCCCCTCTCGCTATAGAATGAACTGCCGATGGTGGGTATATTGGGTTCAAATCTCGGTTGGAAAGACTGAGGGTGTTTTTAACTAAATGGTTTCCCACTCTCTCTCCACGTAAATGAAACTACAAAACAGATGACGCATACTAAAAACCATGAGATATCCCAAAGACTGCTTCGCCTAATCCCCCTCTGCAAAGTGAGCGGAGGGACATGAGATACTACTTACCGATCGGACGAGGAGAAGTTATGTAAAGACAAGGAAATTAGAAGCTGGCAGTATCTCGAGTGAAATACGCATGCGTCAAGCGAGACATTGCCACAGGAATCCGGGGAAACCTGTTGTCACATGGGAACGTGCGAGGCGTGTCAACCAGGAGGCCGCGACCCACCGCGTGCCACTGTATTCACACGAAATAAGCGGCAGGTGTCCCAAGAAACGGTGACGGGAAATACCAATGTTTTTAGTTTATGTCCGTAAGTGACACTACTAATTATTTGCAAACAAAATTAATCAAAGTTTACTCTTAGAAGCATTGGTTTTCAGAATTTTAACCACTTAATTACTATGATATTTACGACGCATTCCACGAACTAGATATTGATTTTTCCAACCACTCCTCAGTAAGCTATTTAAAAATTTGTATGGAAATTAGTTCGGCGAATCAAATTACCCTCGAGACATAAAATACACGTCTACAGTCCAATCTTCATAGGAAAAACCTTATCTGACAGCTAGAAAAGTTAATAAAGCTACTTTCGTGTATTCTTATGTCAGGTCAGTTGCATCTATCACTTTTGATATATATAATAAATACCTATGAAATAACACTAGTAATAAATAGTATAGTAAAATAAATCAATATTGACTGAAAAAGTGTATTTTCTAAAGGTTTCTTCTTACCAAAATCTTTCTATAGTTCGGTTACTACAAGGACATTATCTAATCAAAACGTTCATAGCTCTCTAGTTTAATGTACGCTGAGTGAAGTGTCCTACCGCTGTAACAAGATAAATAATTTCGATTTTAACAAATACGATCAATTTAGTACCTAGCCTCAACATTGGCTTCGCTACATCTATTTCTAAAATCTTCTAAAAGGCTATTTTTATGTCGACACGGTTGAATGAATACATTACAGTAAGGAAGAGATCAAAGTTTCCCTGTTGTTAATATCGCAGATAGTTGAATCACAAGTGAAGGGAATGCATTCGTAAAGGTTTTTACTTTTATATTGAAATATTTGCTTTACACGAAGATATATTTGTTCGTGGTTTTTATTGACTAGTTTAGATGTATAGTCTACAGCATACCCGATGTCTGTGACACATTCAACCACTAAAATTTGTAGTCGATACGTGAGTGGGAGAAGAGAATATGGAATCACGTGATTACTTTAATGCAACACATTTGATAATGTGTGATATATTAGGGTCCTAAGAATCAATTAAACTGAAATGTAAACTTTAATACCTGGGATATCTTGACCGCGTTCTTTCAAATTTAACGTGGGAGCGGAGGAGGGGGGGGGGG
>CABEEJ010000729.1:107294-120449 GCA_901482245.1 Timema douglasi
CTCAGTTTCTTAGACCGGATCTGCTACTTTTTTTTTATTCACGTATCCCCTCATTTGTCCTCATGAGTCTGAGTAACTGACCCCGTTCCAAACTCCACCTACCCCCCCACTGCTTCACAGAAAAATCTGGAAGCACCGGAGAAAAATTCATTCTAAAAAAATCACGAAGTCAGCGACTTTATCAACCGCTACAGTTTGAAAATTTTGCTCTATTTCCTTTTTATTTCTTACGTTTTAACAAAGTGATTGATTTAGTTTCGTATACCCCGCTTTCTTACCCGTCTTGTTTTCACATATCTACACTAACGTATCCGCATTTGTGTGAAGAGAGATAGTGGAAAACCATTTAGGAATAAACCATCCCGGGTACACCCGACCGAGATCTGAATCTCAATCTCCCGGTCATCGTCATTTCAGTCCAATGCGAGAGTGACGTCTTAAACCATGTGGCCATCGAAGTGAGTAAATCTAAATTGAGTCGGTGAGAACGAAAGATGTATTCGTCTTGAAGGAAGCCTATAAATAAGGAGACAATGTCGCCTCCCAATGTGTTTGTTGATCATTTCTCGAGAATGTGTCGACTAGAACACAAGATGTGTGAGCAGTCGGCTCATGAATTCTACACGCGTCACGCCTAGACGCTCAACTGAGTCGTGCTAGAAATGTACAATGGCAGATTAACAACTCCAAAACAAATGATAAACTGTACACTTAAAAAAAAAAAAAAAAAACTTATATGGCGTCAGCCCGAGATCGACCCATACCAATCGAGCAGCCACCGTCTGTTAGCGAAGATGGTGCCAACTACCGAGGATAGGGGGTGTCATGTTGTCAGCATAACGAACCCTCCTATCGTTATTCTCAGTTTTCAAAACCAGAGTTGCTAATTTATTCAAGTAGCTCCTCATTTATTTTCACGAGGCTGAGATGACCCCGTTTCAGACCTAATGATTCACAATAAATCTGGAAGCGCTGGGGATCGAACCCGGAGACCTTTGGATCTGTGTTCAGAAACTTTGACCACTACACTTACAAAAACAAAAACTTGAACAAAAGTAGGCCTACTCTCACATGAATGTTATTATGTTGGGCAGAATGTTTTGGGGGTTCAGATTCTCTCTCGCCTCGAAAGTATTTGTAACAATGTATATTTGTGTTCATTATTATTATTATTAGCACCGCGTCTTACTACCCGTTCGGGTTATACGCACTTACGCTAATGTGTAATGGTAGGGTGATTGTGAGATGAAATGGAGGACCTACAGTTTAACGTGGGATCCGAACCACGGTGGAGGCCTGGCATTCCCCACATTCACAAGATGTCTTGTCAGAGGTGAAGGAAGGGTTTGGTAATCAGATAAATCTTTGCCGGGACCGAGGATTGAACCCCGGCCGCCAGCATAGAAGTCTGACACCTTACCCCTAGACCGCCAGGTCACCAATATTTGTGTTCATCTTCAATGCCTGGTCTAGAAGCTTGTTGCAGAATAATTATATCTATAACAAAGTGTCATTTTAGTCAGGAATTAATTATTAATTTGTATCCGCATCATTAGGCACGCGGGCTACATGCCAATTTAGTTTAATCTGGTTTGCCGCCGACGGGTAGGTCTTGGGTTTGAATCCCAGACTAGTGCATTGAGGATTTTTTCTAAATTGTTTCCACCTCTTCCTACATACAAACAGGGGTATATTTCCTCTAAAGTTTACCTCTGCATCCCTATTCTATTAGTGTAATTGCTGGACGGGTGATAAGACGTGGAGCAATAAAAAAAAAACACTCTCACATTTGAACTTATTCTTTGTATGGAAGAAATTAATGCTGTAGAATTAAGTACAGATGAAAGCTGAATCTTGAGGGATGAATGATTATAATATAGTCACGGAAATTCAGTGAATCATATTAGAATAGATTGACAAATGACAACTGGACACAGGAATTGAATCCGGGACCTTTGGTTTAACGCGATTCTTTGTATTGTTCGTTCACGGTAGGAGTTTACCTGGGAAAGGACTTTTTTCCCTACCAGAAATCTATTATATAGTAGGATATTGGTAAGAAAAAAGACCTTTCAGAGGTAAACTCCTCCCGTGAATGAAGTATAGCTTCTCATCCCTCAATCCATCATTCATAAGGTGATGAAAATATTAAAGTGAGTTGAACATGTCTAGGGTTTTAATGTATACTTTAAAAAAATTAATAAAAAACGAGCACTCAACAATATAATTCTAGCTTAGTGCCATAAATGAGGGGGTTGGTGTAAAAGCATGATATCTCTCATTGATTTAGATGGGATATTTTCACCAATTAAACGTCTATAAAATCTTTAAATTTAGCTATAACCAATAAGTAAAATATTCATGGATATTAGTTATCCTCAAGGTCTTGACTGACTATAAAAACGACTTGTAGTTTAAGATGTATGCAACCAGAAATCAATGTTAGCATATTTTGTCGTCAAATTAGGGTTATCGTGTTTTTGCCCCGACCCCCTCAAATATTATCTAATAACAGGGCAAATTTATACACGTGCACTTGGTCCCGATTCAGGGGCTACTTTCGCAGTAGACTAGACTGCCGATGATAGGAAGATCGAGGTTTGAATCTCGGGCGGGTGTACTGAGGGCCAAAATTGTTTTCCACTCTCCCTCCACGCAAATTTGGGTACATTTGCTATAAATATAGCCTTCCTCGTCCTTAAAACCACTATCGTAATTAGCACATTGGCGTATAACCAGAACGGGTAGTAAAACGTGGGGCTGAAAAAAAAGAAAAGCTTGGGATAGGAACAGTGTCCTCCAGCAAGGAGCGCGTGGCGAGTACTGTAACAGCTGAGCCACGGGGTTAAGTCAGCAGACGTCTAGTTTACCTCTGAGAAGAGTGTGAAAGTGAGAAGGTTTCTGGTCGTTGTCCAGGTGATCCGGTGGCTGACGACGTGTTCACGGCAAGCGACGCACGCGCGTAAAACCAACCGCAGACAGCAGCACCGTGCGCATGTCGACGAGCAGTGGCGGCTCGTGTATAGGCACTGCGGAACTGCAGCACCCCCTATTTCCACTTAATATTATCGATAATATTTAATATAATGAGTCCTTTTTTTCTTTAATTCTTTCTTTATTTTTGTAGTACAAAATATATTCCTTAAGCTTAATGTCAGTAGGTACTTTAGTAGCCATCCTCCAGTTTATGAAAAAGATACAAAAATCTTTGTATGAAACTGTGCGCTTCACAGTGCCAGTGACGTGGCGTTTGACTGTTGTGCGCATGCGCACATAGGAGGAGGTGGGGAGGAAGGTGGGACTGCCAGGTAGAGATAGCACTGTTGCTCTCGCAGTGCCGGCTCTGACATGATGGTTGAAGGAAGTTTTTTTTACTTAGCGTGTGTTGTGCTTAAAAATCGTGTACCATATTTTTTAATGTGATAAAGTGTTGATGAGTGTAGAATTAGATTATTATTTTGCTTCCAGCTATTCTATTTGATTCTTTTTTTTTCGGTTATTTTATTAACAGAAATACTAAATGCGCTTGCAGTACTTTCAATGGAGAAAAATTTCCTCAATTGTCATCCAGAGATCAAGGAGAAAATTATTGAACTTTTTTCCGCAAATTAAAACAAGAAGAATGGATTTCATTTTTAAATGAATAGATCAAGCTTGAGCTGTAACAATTTAAGTTAAAGTAAGTAAAAAAGTTTGTTTTTTTGTTAATATTTTATCAAGTTCCTGAATAATTTTTCCTTTCATACATGTTTTTTTCCTTTTACACAATTTTAAAACAAATGCTAAACATTTTCTGGAGCAGCACCGCCATTAATTTTAGCTACGAGCCGCCACTGATGGGCATAAAAAAAACACTATCTTAGCTGATTTACAAGTGCATATTGTAGCGGAAATCTGGTATGAAGGATCATTAACACAAAACAAACCTTTTTTTATTGCAGTAAAATTTGATATTTTATTTTACTAATAGTATTATTTCATAGATATTGATATTTTTTTAAGTATGGTGATTACTCTGATGGAGTAGAGATGAGGAAGAAAGCATTTTATAGGTGATCTACCTGCATTCGCGTGGAAGGAGAGTGGGAAACCATTTAGGAAAAACCTCCAGTACATGTGATCAGGATTCGAGCCCGGATATCCTTGTTGTCAGCAGTCTTGTATAATGTGAGAGTTACGCCTTAGACCAAACGGCCACTGAAAAGGATGGGTCGGTATAACTCCGGGCTGTTGTCCCACCGCTGGCGAATTGCGAACAGATTTGAGTATTATATCGTCTGTGTCGTGCGTGAAACGAATATTATAATATATCCTGTGTGTCCCGGCATGCAACACAATGCAATACTTGTCGGTATTTCCCGCCATGAGCGCTCGTCATGGGACGGTAATGCGCGACCAGTGTTGTCATCAACTCGGATAAATACTTTCAACAAGCGTTCGTGTTAACTGTGTTCACAAGCAACGTGGAACCAATATGATTCATTATAGGCACTGATAGATTTTATATGTTCAGCAACAACAAATTGTTTTTGGCTTAGATCAAAAAGCGAAGTTTAAACCTCATGTGCTATGACTTATAATATTTGACAACACTGTATGTACAGTGAGCTGTATAGATAAACTTGTAAACGTCAGGGAAAATGGTAGGCCTACTTTGGCAGAGTTTCTTTATTATTTCTTATTCAAACACTTTTTTAATTGTCATTATTATTATTATTATTATTATTATCACCACCGCGTATTACTACACGTTCGGGTTGTACGCACTTACGCTCATGTGTAATGGTAGGGTGATTGCGAAATGAAATGGAGGACCTACAGTTTAACGTGGAATCCGAACCACGGTGGAGGCAGGGTTTGACAATTAGATAAATCTGTGCCGGGACCGAGAATTGAATCGTGAACCCCAGCACAGAAGTCCACCATCTTACCTCTAGACCACCAGGTCACCTAACTTTTTTAATCGTGGCTTTATTTATTCATATTTTGAAATGTGCATTCCGAAAAATAATTATACATGTCAAACGGCGTATTTTTCTTTTTTGAACAACTTTTCCAATTTACAATCTGGGTACAGGTCAGACGGATATAGTATGAATACACTAAGAAGTACATTTTAAAAAACTTTTCTTCTAAATTATAGCTTTCTCATTGTTAGCACTTTAGTGTAATTAAATGGGCAAGGCCAGTATGGGTAGTTGGACGTGGAGCAAAAACAATGTAGGGACAGATATTATTATGTAGGTTGCAATGACCAATGCCGAAGGTTTTAAAGCTACCTATTTTATAAATAACTTAGGAGCTTATCGTAGTGTACCGTTTAGACAAATTATCTAACTAACAAAACACAAACTAATTAGCAGAACGATTTATAGAAAGTACAAAATTAATTTAGAGTAGCTAGCACTGAAACAAAAATATGTGAATCGTGACCTCTGAAAAACATATCCTGGCATAAGAAATCATAACATGCCTCGGTGGCCGCATGTTCTAAGGCGTCACTCTCACAATATACTAGACTGCTGAGTCCCGGTCACGTGTACGGGCAGACCCGAATTGCGCCAGTTATTAAGGGATTAAAAACTGTTTACTAATCCCGGACCCGAATTGCGCCAAGTCAAGTTCAGGTAGTCGGTGAGGGAGGTGGGGGGGATGATACAAAATAAGACCATCGCAAACAATCTCCCCCCTTAGTAAAGGAATATAAAAACGCCCTAAGTGCCCCCAACAAGACTTGTAACAGTAGTATTGACATCCGTCTGTCCAATACTTAATAATTGTCTCGACAACAGTGACTGTCCCGGTGTATTTTTTTTTCGGGTTTTGTGTGAACTGTGATAATATTAGCGAGAATTATTGATATGGAAAGGATTTATAGTGAAAAGGGGAAAGTTCTGATTGTCTATAATAAATATATGTATCGACAGGTGAATCAATTAAAGTTGACGAGGGAAGAGAGGTGGAGATGCACTAAAAAGGACTGCAAGGCTAAAATATTTACTCTTGATGGTGGAAATATTTTCTCGCTGACTGAAAACGAACACAGCCACGAACCACTACTAGATCAAGAGTTGAACAGAAGATTCATTAGCAACGCAGTTAAGAGGAAAGCTGAAGAGATTGAAGTAAGGCCTTCAAAGTTAATCAACACAGAGGTACAGACACAAAAAAAACCTATAAAAACATTGATCCGCGAGGACATTAAATGTATCAGGAATAACATCAACTACACTAAACTAAAAACACTGCCAAAGTTGCCTAAATCTTACGAAGAAATTCAATTTGCCATAGATTCAATTGAAATAAAAACTATTCAAGACGAAAACTTTTTGTTGAGAAACGAAAAAGAAAAGGGGATCGTGATATTTTCTTGTGACTTGAATTTTGAGTATTTGTGCCAGAATGAAATTGTGTTAATAGATGGAACCTTTGAATACGCACCGAAACATTTTTGTCTTCGTACAAAATTTAAAATCGGTCCAAACTGACACGTACATTCGACTCAACAGTGTAAGAGAAGGTAATGTGCAAAAGACGGATACTAAGTCTAAGTTGAAACAATCATTCATTGAAAAAAAAACTTAAACAGTTTAGGAATGGAGAAATAGACAAATTAAGCTTAGTGAAGTGTGTGTCCTTCCAAAACTCCTTTGTATGACTTGTTTATATTATGTTTGTTATACTATTATTTAGCATACATATAGCTATTATTGACAATGTTTTAAAAACGGAAATTTCACTTTGATATAATATTGTTTGATTTTGAGCTAAATATAGTTAACTAAATTATATTTTTTGACTTGTGTCCTTCTTACCGCCAGACATAGCATTAATATTTGTTTATGTTCAGAGTTGGCGCAATTCGGGTCCTGTCTTGGGAAGGGGGGTATTGGCGCAATTCGGGTCCGGTCTGGGGGGGCACTTTTAAGCTCTTGGCGCAATTCGGGTCCGAGCTAAGAGAATTGGCGCAATTCGGGCGAGCCCACGTGTACTCTAGGTTTTTTTCCTAAATTGTTTTTCACTTTCCATCCATGAAAATGCGTGTACACTTAATCTAAATTCAACCATCCTCATCCTTAACACATTAGCGTAGTTAGTACTTAGACGTGTAACCTGAACAAGTAGTAAAAATCAGTGCTAAGATTTTATTTTTTTAATAAACGAGGTATATTATACAATTTTTGTTCCAAACAAATCTAATTTACTATGACACTTTCCCTATTTAAATACAATGACATTTTTAACATTCAATTTTAAACAATTAATTTTGTAAGGAAAAAAAATTTATATCGAGTCGTTGAAAAGAAAAATACTTGTGTACTTGGGTAAATTTTGGGCCTTCATTTTTTTTTCGCAGTTCCGGTACAATTAAATAAAAAGTGTATCTAGGTACCATCCAAATTTTATTTAATATTAGCTAGAAAAATTACTAGATCTACTTTCACGTGATCATGTGATCTGCAGCTGTCAATTTTGATATATATTGTAAATACCTATAAAATAATATAAATAAGGTATCAATTCTGGTCGTAAAAAAGTTAGTGTTGTGTCTTAAAAACTTCATTTCTATGAATATTCAGGTAAATAGGCCTACTTTCTGTGACACTTTCATTTCAAGAATTCTGTTTAAAGTACTGTTCACGAACATAAACCAGTATTGCAGGATGGTTCATGGACTAATGCGTAAAACATGTTCTGAAGGACTTGAGGAAAAAATTTAGGTCGTTTTCATTTCAAAATGTTAACTATCTAGCTCAATTAATTAGCGGGGTCAGACTATTCACACCAAAATAACAACAACCATTTCGACAGAAGGCTCGACGTCTAGATGATTTCATTTCATGACGTGGATAAAAAGATCGTAAGTAATCAAAGAAACGTATACATGTTTATTATTTCTTATGTTTAACTATGGCTAAGGGGTTAAATTGTGTTTTCATTTGCTTAATATTACAAATTAAAGTATAAAAACATTTCTAAGATTATTTTTTTTCAAACCTAAGACAAAATTACAGCTTTGTTAAGAAAAAGTTACTTACTTTTCATTCTAAGTGCCGCTCTAGGCCAGCTAATTTTTGTTATTGGTGTTGTATAAGCCAATTTTCACAAGAAGAGTCCTTTATAAAATACAAAAAATTATTTTTGCTGCTAAAATGAATAGTATTTTAGTATTTTACTTTAGTTATTTTATGGGTATTGATAATGTTTTATCAAAAGTGACAGCTGCAGATCAATTAAATCGACGTATGAATACATGAAAATATATTTATAAACTCTTTTAGCTGAAAATTGGACCATACATATGATTTAATCCCTCTTGCTTGCGGCGATTAAGTCCCGACAGCTGTAGATACAAATATTAAGAAGTCAAATATTTAAATACCGCGCGTTAGATAACGTTTATATAGTATTTTTTAAACTAACTTCACAAAAACCGTAACAAATTCCTAAATAGGTGTCCAAAAGTGCTGATTAAAGTATAACTAACATAAATATACATGAATAATGCGCCTGACTTTTGGAGCAGGTGATGTCTAATAAAATAAAGTAAAAAAGTTGAATTATAAAAAAAACCAATCTGTTGACTTTTTGAGTGTCTCTAATTTTCCTCAGGGTGGATTCTCATGCGTGTAGTCTCGAGAGCTATTTCTGCTCTGGTGGTGTTTTTGGTAACATACAACCACCAGGTGTGTTTGAATCAGGCTTTAGAAGCAGGTGGTAAGGTTGTTGTTGTTCGGGGGTAACGTGGGAAAAAAAACCTGCGGAGAAATAGTCCGAGAATCGAACAGGGATCGAATATTCACAAGAAAAATTGTTTGGTTGATTTTAATCTTGGCGAAATAAAGGGGCTCGCGTCTGGTTTATCACTTAGTGAGTTAGAAAGAATCACAAACTAATTTAATTTCAAAGAAAATCTTTATCGCATTGGAAATTTTACAGCTTAATTTTATGGCAAAAGGGGGGAGTAAGGTAACCCTAGGAAATACACCAGAAATAGTGTGGAGGGAAGATAAAGAAAAACCAGTGAAAAATCACACTTGGTAAACAACTCATAATTTACTCTCTCCCTGTCATCCTTAATCCAGTGCCGTGAGTCCCGCGCCTTAAACCGCGGGACCACTGGTACGGGTATTTCCCATAAGGGTTAAATCAAGAGTCTGGAGTCCGGCCGTTTTGTTTGCAAAAGGCGTTAATAACAAACACACGCATATGCGTAAATATTAAAGGGACGCGGAAAAATATTTTTGGAAATCATTCTACTGCATCCCGACAAGCTATCAGCATTTAGCTGCACTAATGAATAGATTATTATTATTATTAGCACCGCGTCTTACTACCCGTTCGGGTCATACGCACTTACGCTAATGTGTAATGGTAAGGTGATTGTGAGATGAAATGGAGGACCTACAGTTTAACGTGGAATCCGAACCACGGTGGAGGCCTGGCATTCCTCACATTCACAAGATGTCTTGTCAGAGGTGAAGGAAGGGTTTGGTAATCGGATAAATCTTTGCCGGGACCGAGGATTGAACCCCGGCAGCCAGCATAGAAGTCTGACACCTTACCCCTAGACCGCCAGGTCACCCTATTGAATAGAGATGAGTAAGTTATAATTTAGAAAATATGTATCCGCATTTTTATGGAAGGGGGCTGGATAAACTAACCCTAAGTAGCCCGACCATGATTCGAACCCTGACCTCTCCGTCAATGGCAAACCATACCAGACGAGCTTGAATGACTTCCAGAACGTTCGGTGTCCAGACAAAGTATATAATAAAATTCCTTGACTTTTCCAGGTTTTTCAGAGCCAATTTCCAACTTTTCCAGTTACTATTTATTACAAATATTGCTTATTAATATTAATATTACCCGCCTCGGTGGCGTAGTTGGCTAACGCGCTTGTCGTGTTGAGCTCGACTGCTGAGGACGGGGAGATCGAGGTTCGAATCTCGGTCGGGTGAACTGGGGGTGGTTTTTCCTAAATGTTTTTCCACTCTCCCTCCACGCAAATGCGGGTTCACTTCCTCTAATTCAACCTTCCCAATTCCTAATCCATTAGAGTAATTAGTACTTAAAAGCGTATAACCCTAACGGGTAGTAAGACGCGGTGCTAATAATAATAATATTAATATTACTTGATACAATCATATTTTTAGACACACACTCACATTCTGAAATTCTGAAATATTATATAATAATAATAATTATTATTATATAATATTGATAGAATAAAATATCACCTTGCGCAAATAGTAAAAGCTAAAGAAAGACGCGTAGGAGAGGGATGGAAAGATGACACAAAAACTGTGCTAAAAAAGAGATTGTGGTGTGTATTAACTGGAAGAAAAATGTTATTTTGACTACTGTAAATCAAACTTGAGTATTATTTTTAGTAAATATGTGAGATTTCCAAAAATTTAATGAAATTCCCTGACTTTTCCTTGTTTTCCAGGTCGCTGGACACCCTGGTACTACCTACCGTTTTTAAAGGCCTTTTATCCTACCAAAATAATACTACACAGTAGGATTATCCTACGAAATAAGGTCTTCAAGAACTTGCTTCCTACTAAAATCAGGGTATATAAGCTCGTCACGTCGTCAGGTAGCTGAATGATCCTCCTACAACAGCTTGAACCGACGTTCAAAGGCGAGGGTGAAGAAATCTATCACATGAATCACGATTCGTCACGAACACATTGTCGCGGAAATAATCGCTTACTCAGCAACGTTGGCCACGTGACACAGGTCAACAGCAAAGGTCATCCCTCCTTTAATCATTGATACAATTGATTTTGACCCGAATCGGTGGACACGCGGTTTAAATGACAAGTTCATTTAGTTTGGTTTTTCGGTGATGGGGAGGTTGGTATTCGAGTCCTGTATGAGAGTATAAAGCTGTTTGTTTTAATGTGGTTTATAACCCTCCCCCCGTGCAAATGAGAACACATTTCTTCTCAATTTATCTTTAAAATCCTTACCCTATTAGGATAGTTATATATGTAAGCGTACGACTTAAAGGGTTCTAAGGCTCTGTGAAAAAAAAAAAGTGTTGTTTGACGAGCTATAGGACCTATCAGAACTTTTTTTTTATCAGCGGTTCTTACTACCCGTTCGCATTCATTACACACGTTATTGGAATATTGATGAGGAATATAGACTTTTAGAGGAAATGTACCCGCATTAGCATGACACACAAACCACGAAATCTCCTTTCCTTTAAGAAATCGGACAATTGTATTCATTATTATTCTTTTTACAACTTAGAATGCACATAATAAAAAATATATATGTTGGAACCTACCAGGTTTTTAAAAAAATTAAAGAATAAAGCCTTTAGCTCTGATTACACTTTATCAACTATGTTTAAACCTTCTTTGGTAGCCGCATGTATAAGGCGTCAGTCTCTTAATAGTCTGGAGTGCCGATTATGGGTATATCAGGGTTCGAATTCCGGTCGTGTGTACTGAGGTTTCTTTTCCTAAATGATTTTCCACTTGTACACGCAAATGTGGGTACACTTCTACTAAATTAAACTTTCCCCCATCCCTAACATATTAGTGAGTAGGCCTACGTGTGCATACAGCCCAAACTGGTAGTAAGACGCGGTGTTAAAAAAAATATGTTAAACCGATAAAGTTAGCATATTAATAATAGGTCTAGATGTTTATTTGTATTTTAACCAATTTTATCTCAAAATGGATAGAACCGCGACATGGTTTCGAAATGCCACCTTAGAGATGTCTGACAAACACATTGCCACTTATTATTATTATTAGCACCGCGTCTTACTACCCGTTCGGGTTATACGCACATTGCCACTTAATAAGGATACATTAATTTGTAATGAAATTGATTTCGCGAACCTTGACTCGTTAAAAGGAATACAACGTAAAGAAACAAATCTCAGACCATTAATTTTAAAACTTAGCGAAAGAAAAACCTATGATCTATTTTTAGCTCTCGTGACCGGTGACAATTAATTACTGTCCAACCAAGTTAAGGTGTGGAGATTAAAACTTAATTAGAATACAGGTCTATAATTAATTAAGACTTAGAGCCACGAGATGTTAAGTTACGCTAAGATCACCCCACGTGCAGGGTTGATTAATTAAGCGAAATAATAATTAAAAAGAAGTGTCACTCACCTACCAACAATCGGAGAACTTTTGTTAAAAATAAATTAGTTTTCACACAGTACAAAAGAAGAAAATCCTTGAAATTCTGTATGACACTTTCACGTTTAATGATGTTGCACTGTTCACTTCAAGCCGTCTCGAATAGCATCATCGCACGCAAGCACGCACGCCACACACACACTTCTCGCACGTACCGGCGAGCTATCGACAACCACGTCTTCACATGAGGACTGCCGTAAACAAACTAAACTAACCACCAGTCATTGTGTTCACTGAGCCACGCTACGCGCTCCTCAACTGTTCACAGTCGCATGGCCGTGAAGAGAGTGGTAGTGGGGGAGGGAACACCACAGTGGCGGACACCCAATCATAGGACACCTTTCCCTTCTCTCAACTTCTTTTAGCACTCAACATCGCGAAACCTGCGAATTTAGTTTTTCAATCATTTTAATCAAATATATCGCTGGATATATATATATTCAAACCGGCACTGTGTTTAGTTTTAGGGGGTTAATCTAGTTTGAAAGTCATTCGCTTAATCGAAACCAAGACGTCGGGATTTGACTTGGTTCAACTCTAAGTTAGGTGCAGTGAGGGGTGGGTTTTTTTCCACGTGGTATTTAGCGTTGTGTTTTTCGCATCTCCTTTCATGCTAATGCGGGTGCACTCCCTCTAAGCTATTCCCACAATTTGTACCCTCTATAATAAGTCGTTAATAGGCTTGGTGTTGAACGTAGCCACGGTCAAAGTGTTTTTATATCTTCTTTCTAGTTGAGTAAGTCGTAAATAACGTTAGTGTTGAACGTGTTGAAGCTCGACTGCTGAGGACGGGGAGATCGAGGTTCGAATCTCGGTCGGGTGAACTGGTTTGTTTTTTTCCTAAATGGTTTTCCACTCTCCCTCCACGCAAATGCGGGTTCACTTCCTCTAATTCAACCTTCCCAAGTCCTAATCCATTAGCGTAATTAGTACTTAAAGCGTATAACCCGAACGGGTAGTAAGACGCGGTGCTAAATAT
>CABEEJ010000729.1:126929-137454 GCA_901482245.1 Timema douglasi
AGGACCTACAGTTTAACGTGGAATCCGAACCACGGTGGAGGCCTGGCATTCCCCACATTCACAAGATGTCTTGTCAGAGGTGAAGGAAGGGTTTGGTAATCAGATAAATCTTTGCCGGGACCGAGGATTGAACCCCGGCCGCCAGCACAGAAGTCTGACACCTTACCCCTAGACCACCAGGTCCCCTCCCCCTTATTAAAATTGTCAATAAACCAATAAATCCCTTTGAAATTTAAATAAAATTCAAATTGGATCTGTATCGACTTATTGAATTAGTGTTTTATGAAATAACGGCCGCATTTAAAGAAAATCAGTTTATTAGATGAAGCATGGAACAAATTGTAACCTTTAATTTTTAAAAAAAAGTTGTATCTGATCATATGAATACAAGATATAAATTAATTACCGTCAGAAAGATACACCTCTGAAGGTTTCCAGCAGGGACAGCCAGGTAACTACTCATTTAGGCTAACAATATTTATTTTGCTCTTTGTTCAACTATATTTGTTTAGTAGAATATCAGTTTGCGTGTCTTTTGTTTTGTTTTAGGTATTTAACAGTGTGAATTAACTGATCAAAATGGCGGAAGTTAGCAAAAAACCCGAACTTGAACCATCGAAATGCATTATATTGGCTTCAACTTTATCAAAACACGATCTAGTCCGCTTAAAAAAAAAAGTCATGGACCGCATAACATAACGCTTCAAACATTAGAAAATTTCAGCCAATATTGAAATTTCAAGCCACCCTAACTAGCAAAGAAATGACATCTATATATTACCATAGGGATTGTAGAGCTGGGTTTACACATAAGAAAGCTCTCAACAAGTTTTTATGTGATCCCCTTGATCTATGCTCAGACTCCGATGACTCAGTTTGCTGAATATTCTAAAAAACACTCTTCCTGTACAAAAAAGAAAGCCTAAGATACCACCTAATATGTATATTTTGTGGTAAAGTGGGGAAATATAATAAGAAGTCAAAATTAGGGAAAAGTTCATTCAAGCTGTAGATCTTTGAGTCGATCGGACTCTCAGAAGTAAAGCCATTCAATTAATGGACGAAAAAACAATGGTTCTCATGGTGAGAGATATTGTAGCAGCCGAGGCCCTCTACCATAAAACTTGTTATAAGGCTTATACCAGGGACAAGCCAAAAATAATTCGTATAAACCTGGATCCATATTTTTAAGCAGAAGCAGCTGTTTATGACTAGCTTTACCATTTTATACAATCAGATTTATTTGAAACATGTTGTGTGACTCAAGGAGAACTCCTTAGTAAAATGAAATCTTACTCAGCCAAAAATGGATTTGAATAACTTAAGGAATCTACTAATAAGAACTTACGCTACCACCAGAACTTACGGAATATACTAATAAGAACTTGCGCTACCACCTTGAAACCACTTTTGCGTCGTCTTTGCATTTTATTAATGTAGAAAACAAAGTTTATATAGCTCCGGAAAACTGTAGATTTAAAAATTTGCAACTGACTTTATAAAAGTGAAAAATAAATTGGAGAACTATCAACGGTAATTTTATGTTGATGAACAGGTCCAATTAGCAGCAGAGGCTCTCAGGAAATCTGTACGAGATTCCATCTCATATGAGCAGGAATGGCCAATGAATCTTGAATTATTGACTATTAATGATCAAGATGGGCCTGACATTTTGGAAAAGATTTTAGCCAAAATAATTGGTAATACCTCATTGCGTCAAGTTTTGATATGGTTCATCACAAAATATATTTTATACGGAATATACCAGGGAAAGTTCATAGATCCCAATCATTTACTCCTTCCACTAGCTGTTAAGACTCTTACTGGGAACAGAGAAGTGTTAAAGATGTTAAATTGACTTGGTCATGGTTGTAGTGTTACCAAGCGTCTTGAAATTGACACAGCTTGGTGTATTGAGAAGCAAGAAACAAATATCAATACCTCTTCCCACTGATACTCATTTCTGAGTTCCTAAAGTACTTGCTTTTGACAACATAGATAGAAGGGAGGAGACACTTAGTGGGGCAGGTACAACTCACCGAGTGAATGGAATAATAATTCAGCCAAGGACTCTTTAATGCAAACCAAACAGAACAGTTAGTGAAATTGCTAACAAAAAGGTCAGAAAGGTTGATATCATAGAGAAGCCTCTCAACTTCTTCACAAAAACAGTAAAGAAATGTACTCATCCAAAAAAAGAGTCGAATCTTCCTACAAATTGTACCCACTCATTTCTCAAAGCAAAAATGTCCAACTTCATATGGGTATTAACGAGATGGTCCGATTTATTTTCACAACCAGATGACAAATTCCTGGACTGGCCTTAAAATTATAAGAGAAAATCCTATTGTTACACCATACACACTAAACTACTTGCCAACGACTAATGCTCCATCTACTGAGGTTTCAACCGTGTTAAAAAAAATTAAAAATAAGTGAAAGTATTCGAGAACATCTTGATTTGGATTAAATTGTTGCATTGTTGGATCAATCAGTTTTTTAAATATTATGGGAGCTTTGTGGTCACACCATAACGAAGAATGGCGAATCTTTCCAATGATGGTGAACTTTCACATTATATGCAATTTATTAACAATTAGATGACTTTATGGTAATAGTGGATTAAGAGATTTATCTGTTGAATCTAGTGTCATAGCTGAGAGATCTGTTGACAAAATGTTGGAAGGGAAACAATATAACCATGCAATTCGATTTCACAAGCTGATGTATGAAGCATGTTTGAGAATAATTTGGTTTGGGTTCCTTGGATGGATTGATGGGAATGACTTAGATTTTGAACAAAAGCTCCCCATTGAAGTTATTAATAAGCTACCTATAAATACTTTCCATGAAACCCATAAAATTACGTGAGATAGCGCCGATTGTCCCAGAGATTTTGAATACTTCAGCAAATACTTTAACATCCTCAGAACTGAAAATGGGGAATTGTCTTCTTTTTGGATGATTTATATAGATGGGATCGAAATATTATTAGGATTTCTCAGAGCTAACAGAGAAGGTGATTGGTACTTGTACATGTACTGCATAGCAAATGTGCTTTGCATTGGGCAGAGTAAACTATACCAGATACCTTTACTATCTCTTTGAACTGACTGAACTGCTGGAGAGAAGTCCCTTTGTCTGCACGCATTTTTTTGAAGGTGGGTTTTCTGTTTCTGTTCAACTATGGGATCAGAACCCTTTAATCAGGATTCCAGGGGATCAGGCAATCAAAGAGACCGTTAATAAAGATACTCCAACACCTGTAGGTACACGTGGCTTCAGCCTTAACAGAAATTCTGTGTCACGGCATTACATAAATGCATAAAATAAAGCATTATCATAGAAACACCTTCATGGCATATTGGTTTTAAGTGAAGAAAAACAATCTCGTCATGATCTTCAGATTCCTTGGATAGTGAAGGATAGAAAGGATGTTTCTCCCCTCATTGAATTTCTTCAAAGTGAATGGAAGAATCCATTTGACTTAAGCCCCTCAAATATTTTCATTTGACCAGTGGTGTATATGTGTACCTGAGGACATAAACAGTGATTTGTTCAACGCCAAAGAAAAAGAACAAACTGAATCTGATGGGTTTAAGAGTCGTCTTGCAGAAGGACAAGGCTTTTATGAACCCATCAAACAAATTTGTTTGAAAACAGGATGACCTAAAAAATTAGTGAAGACTAAGATTTCTAACAGAAAAGTGATTTTTTAATGTAACAGATATTTTCAGCAATTTTTTAAAAAAAATGTCCAAGTGTGATAACATGAACACGAGATAAGTGGCATTCAAAAATCAACCTCCACCGTCAGAACAAATTATTATTATTATTATTAGCACCGCGTCCTACTACCCGTTCGGGTTATACGCACTTACGCTAATGTGTAATGGTAGGGTGATTGTGAGATGAAATGAAGGACCTACAGTTTAACGTGGAATCCGAACCACGGTGGAGGCCTGGCATTCCCCACATTCATAAGTTGTGATTAATACACTTCTTGGGGATCTGGCGGTCTAGGGGTAAGGTGTCAGACTTCTGTGCTGGCGGCCGGGGTTCAATCCTCGGTCCCGGCAAAGATTTATCTCATTACCAAACCCTTCCTTCACCTCTGACAAGACATCTTGTGAATGTGAGGAATGCCAGGCCTCCACCGTGGTTCGGATTCCACGTTAAACTGTAGGTCCTCCATTTCATCTCACAATCATCCTACCATTACACATTAGCGTAAGTGCGTATAACCCGAACGGGTAGTAAGACGCGGTGTTAATAATAATAATAATAATAATACACTTCTTGTCAGAGGTGAAGAAAGGGTTTGGTAATTATGCTTAAAAAAAGCGCTTTGTGTTTAATAACGTAACTGAAAAATGAAAAAGTTAGACAGTGAATCGTGTTTGTATTTTCCTCTGTCGAGTACGCCTTGCATATCCATCCGCCCGTTCTCGGGGAAGATCAATCTCTCCCAGTGAAAACAGATTTACTACACGGTACACACTCAATACAACCATTGTGACAACTTAGAATCTATGTCCTAACAACAAGAAGGGAAATCGGTACTGTTCTCACCGTGGATACGACACCCGCTGAGAACAACAATACTCCGCTAGGTCCTCAATCGTGTAACACAATGAAGTCACTCGGATCAGGCGTACTGATATCACAAGAGAAGTTACAATCAAATATAGTCTTGTTGGAATTCCATTCATGCAAGGGTGGCGTTATATAACATCCGAAAGTTTTGGTCTAAACACAGACAATAGGTCTACTATTATGCATAGTAAATTAAACATTGTTGTATGATTAAATCGGATTGTTATAGTATGCGAGCCATTCATAGTCGATTCACCGAGTCCAGATTTTTTTTTCTCTCTCCACAATTTCAAAGTGTTTTTTTTTTATTTACAAGCCAATTTAGAGAGGAAGAAACTTTCTTTGACAGTTTTAAAAGCTATTAAAACAATTTTTGTACATTCATGCGCCAATCAATGTGGTCTGCAACTGTCAATTTAGAGGGCTAGTATTAATACCTATGTAATAATACTACAAATGAAGTAAATTGATAGCTGTGTTGACCGAAAAAAATATGACACCTGGACACGGGAATCGAACCCAGGACCTTTGGCTTCGTGTGCCAATGCTTCAACCACTGAGCTATTCATCCAGGAGTCGTCACGTGCCCAGGATCGTTCTTCACCCGTATTTTTAAGAAAGTCTGTGATGGACGTCTGGAAATCGCCAGTTAAATATGAGCGATCAAATAATAATAATATTTAGCACCGCGTCTTACTACCCGTTCGAGTTATACGCTTTAAGTACTAATTACTTTAATGGATTAGGAATTGGGAAGGTTGAATTAGAGGAAGGGAACCCGCTTTTGCGTGGAGGGAGAGTGGAAAACCATTTAGGCAAAACCACCCCCAGTTCACCCGACCGAGATTCGAACTTTGATCTTCCCGTCCTCAGCAGTTGAGCTCAACACGACAAGCGCGTTAGCCAACTACGCCACCGAGGCGGGTAGCGATCAAATAGTTTTTCGAGCTATCATATATGCCTATCGCGGCCATCTTTGACGCAGTAAGGTTTTATGCTGCTAAAAGTATAATGAGAACTGTACGAATGCGCACATCATGCTGGGTTAAATAGCAAAGCCATTATATTTGTTAAGTTTGATTGATCCTGAAGACCATCAGAAACATCAAATGAGTTCTAATAAAGCCATAACAGCGATTCCAGTTCTCCTCTCACACTCACATATCGACTACAGCGCTTGGTGGTTAAATGTCTAACTAACGGTGGCGTTCCTCGATCTGATGTAGAACAAATATGTTAATACTTCTGATACATAATCAAAGCTTTTACAATTACATCCCATTCCCTTGTGATTCAATTATATTAATCTTTTACCGGACAATATTCTGGAATAGTTACGAGAAAGTGATCATATCAAGTTGAAAGCTAGTAGAATACAGATCATCACATTTTTAAAATTGGAACACAAAATTTGAATCAATAACAGTGTTTTTTAAAACATTTCGAATAGTCAAGCTGACCCCAGAATTGCAAATCCTAAGATAGATTTAAAAAATAAAAAGATGGATCCTTTAAGTTTCATAAATATTGACTTTTTATCATTTTTCTCTTTTTCAACTAAATCATTTATAGGCTCAGGTATCTTTTTTTAAATATAAATATTGGCATAGGTCTCATTTGTGCCGTTATGGGTGCTGCCAGCTTCACGGGCCCTTTTCTCTATCAAATGCACAAAATTGGATTTAGAGCCGCACATTTTGTGTATAACTGGTGATCCATGCTTTAAAAACCGCTGACCTAAAGAGCAGTGTTCAATATCGCAAGAAACGACCTTGACCTGACACTATCTTGAGCAAGCAATTACTATGTCGCAGTTTCCGCAGAACCGTTGGCGTCGCCCAAAGAAACGGACAATATGTACCCGACAGAGGCGGAAGTGTACAAACACCTATCTATACTGATGTAACATATGTTCGCCCTAACAATGGTTTTATTTTTGTGGTCGCAGTACACACAGCGGTGACTGGTGTGTGTGTGTGTACACCGGAAGTCGACACATGAGCTCCACCTGCCTAAGAGATTTGGCCACAACGGGCTATGAGGGCGGAAGTGCAAGGTCGAGGTCATCATGGTCGTCCTCCGTATCAAGGCCTCCCTACCCCCCTTCTCCCCCTCCCTATATGACCCGGTCGATGGTTCGCTCTTTATTTTATACGTGCTTGCCCTCCGTGCTCTGGTTTGTATTGTTCAGAGTATGGGAACTAACGAACCGGCATTGTTACTGCTTTCTCGACAACCTCATCGAGCCCATCCGGGCCGGCCGCACGGATAGTGCAACTGACTCTAAATCTCTCAATAACGACAGGATACACCAGGCTGGGCTTTCCCGCAGTTGGTGTCCCCAGAATCTCCTCAGGTTTTATTTTTTTAAACTTACCCTTTATATCATTTAAGGATAGATATAACATATCACCCATATCAGTAGTAAGGTAATTAAAGGCGTCTGTATAGTCTAGTTTGATTTGTCAGCAGTGGTGAAGTTAGGGCTCAAATCCCAGCTGGTAGAACTCGATTTGTTTTTCGATTGGTTTCCAACTCATCCTCCACGAAAATGCAGGTGTATGTCCTCTAAATCTATTTTCCTCATTCCTACTCCATCAGTGTAAGCTTATACAGGATTATTTGAAATCCTCCATAAAAATTTTATTGAGATATAGGGAACCATATAACAAACCTTTTTTAGTTAATAAATGTATGTTCGCAGATGTCCCCATTAGGCGCTGTTGCCCAAAGGGCTATCTTTCTTCGTCGTAATTTAAAACGCAGACTTCGTACATTTAAGTGGGGGCATTTCACGCATTCTGAGATGGCTGACAAGCATGCATTATTGTTGGTGGTCGCTCCTATGAGAAAATGCTTTAAAATTGCTGTAAATAAAGGTTAACACTTTCTGCCTTTCATTTATGTACCAACACCACCTAACAGCACCTAATGGTGACGTATGTGGACACACATTGATCAACGGAAAATATTTGTTTTAGGTTCCATTAAAGTTTTTACAGAGAATTTCGAATCAGCCTGTATATGCGGATAGCCCAAACGGATAAATAGCAGAAGGAGCACAACAATGTAGTGGTTTATTTGTTTCATTCGTCACCCCATCTTATACCTGCTCAGGTTATACGCATATATGATAAATTACTACAATGGGTTAGCGATGAGGAAGGAAGCATTTTAGAGATAATCTACCCTCACTCGCATGTAAGGAGAGTGGGAAAAGATGTATGAAGAAAAAACCCTCAGTAGGCCCGACCAGGATTCAAGCCCTGATCTCCCCGTCATCAGCAGGCCAGTCCAAAACTAGAGTGACGCCTTTTTTAGACCGTTCGGGCACCGGAGTAAGTAGCAATATAGTTAAAATCCTACTATACTACTAGAATATTCTGTATTTGAGAAATGTAGGTACCCTAATAAAAATTCAATGCCTTACATTTCCAATCCATGTCTGATCATTGTTTTAAAATAGGCCACTTTACCTCATCGGAAGCTTTCTAAACTCAACAGATAGCGGATGGTTATAGTCGCATCTTCCTTAGTGAAACCTCTCAGATAATATTGAAACTCAAAGTAGTAATTATTTGTCAAGTCATTATCCTATTTGAATTTGAAGTAGCATCTGTTTTATCACTACAGCAGGTGAAATATTAATACAGGCAGGCGCCACCTCCCACGAACGTGGCTACAAGCCGTTTCACTCACATACGTTACACACATGTTAATACAGTAGCCCCATGGCTTCTTTGGTGCTGATTGACAGCTCACAGCTGACTTCTGACAGTCAACATTTAGGTATATACCTAAATTTTGACTGTCAGAAGTGACAGCTGCTAGATATATGTTTTTGCAGATCATATGGTTCGGCGTAGGGATACATAATTTGGTCTGGTAGCTTTTCAAAGTCGTCAGCTTTCAGCTGTGAGCTGTCAGTCAGCACCAAAGAAGTCATGGGGCCACTGTAGCTTGGTTGCTGAGTTAGAACTACAAGCTGTAAGAATATGACTAGTAAATTGACTAAGGTCTTTGTTATTATTTATAATGAGTTGGAAAAAAATCAATGGTGCTATTAGATCTTGAGTAGGCTATTTATAGATTTCTATTGACGCCACTTTTAATTATATAGTTCAGAGATTTTTAAACTGTGCTTCGAAGAGCTCTTGGGACCACCATTATTATCTAAGGCTCTATGGTGCCATTTTAGAATATTCTTAATTTGTTTTACACACACACAAATTAGCATCAGTAATTAGGATTGCCAAGTTTATCAAATCCGAATAAAGAATATTTGTCCAAAGTACAGGTATAACATGTGAATTTTTCCATTTATTTTATACTTTTATATTTGTAAAATTTAACTCTCATTATTGAATGTCCATAATATTAGTGTGAATATTTTTATGAGGGTTCCAGCATGTATTTTTTCTGGAACAAAGACTTATCGGTCAAAATTTTTGGAAGCCCCTGATTTAGTTGTTATTATTATTATTATTATTATTTAGCACCGCGTCTTACTACCCGTTCGGGTTATACGCTTAAGTACTACGCTAATGGGTTAGGAATTGGGAAGGTTGAATTTAGAGGAAGTAAGCCCACATTTGTGTCGAGGGGAGTGGAAAACCATTTAGTAAAAATCACCCCCAGTTCACCCGACCGAGATTCAAACCTCAATCTCCCCATCCTCGGCAGTCTAGCTCACCACGAAACTAGTGCGTTAGCTAACTACGCCACCGAGGCGGATTCCCTTATTTAGTTGACAGCTCTGTTGGTGCCATAGATGGAGAGGAGGGGGATCCCTCCACTAAGGTCACAAAAACAATTTGTAATGATGTTGGATGAATAAAATAATGAATAAATAACCTAGTTGCGAGCATTCATTTGATTGATTTTAAGACTGTCGGCTACTCGCTTTCTAAATGGCGTCGTCACTGATATCCTCGTATTTCACCCCTTCAGGAATCGAAGCGGCTGTAACAATAAGGTTTAGTGTGTCCTCTTGTAACCGGCCCCGTCGTGTAGTGGTCAATTCACCTGGCTACGAGTCTAGGGGTCTCGAATTTGATTCCCGGCTGGTACCTTGGGTATTTCCCCCGTAAGGGCAACTATCCAAACGGTCACCAGTGTTTGGTTGGTTCGGATTAAGTTAGACTTAAGAGCGTCTACTGGTTCCACACTATCATCACCTCATCTCATCGGGACATGGAAAGAGCCTCCACGGAAAGGAAGTACGATTAGTACATTCGGGCGCCCCCTAGGTGACGGTACATTAGTACTGGCTAATCTTTTCGCTACTGGGCTATGAATGATGTAGCCCGGACGTGCGATATTATATAATCCTCTTTGAGAACGCGTGGCCAATAGGTCAATAATTTTTAGTGAAATTATTTCGCGTGCTCATAAGATTTTTGAGTAGCTAAATGAACTAGTGAAATCGTTTATAATCACTATTAAATATTACAACCATAGAAAACAATAGTTATAATATTATGAGTTATAATGTTTACATTAAAAATTATAGTTCATATTATATAATATAAATAATCATATGCGTTCAAGGTATTGATTGGCAAACCCAATAGTAAGATACCATTTGGAAGACTTAGACTCAGATGGGAGGATAACATTAGAATGGACCTGAAAGAGATAGGGTGTAATGAGATGGACTGGATAGAACTAGCTCAAGATATAGATAGAGTGTAATCAGGTGGACTGGATAAAACTAGCTCAAGATATAGATACGGTGTAATGAGATGGACTGGATAAAACTAGCTCAAGATATAGAAACGGTGTAATGAGGTGAACTGGATAGAACTACCTCAAGACAGATACGGTGTAATGAGATGGATGGGATAAAACTAGCTCAAGATATAGATACGGTGTAATGAGGTGGATTGGATAGAACTACCTCAAGACAGATACGGTGTAATGAGATGGA
>CABEEJ010000729.1:138807-161079 GCA_901482245.1 Timema douglasi
AACTAGCTCAAGATATAGATAGAGTGTAATCAGGTGGACTGGATAAAACTAGCTCAAGATATAGATACGGTGTAATGAGATGGACTGGATAAAACTAGCTCAAGATATAGAAACGGTGTAATGAGATGGACTGGATAAAACTAGCTCAAGATATAGATAGAGTGTAATCAGGTGGACTGGATAAAACTAGCTCAAGATATAGATAGAGTGTAATCAGGTGGATTGGATAAAACTAGCTCAAGATAGGAATAGGTGGCGTAATTTTGTAAGTGCAGCAATGAATTTTCGAGTTTCTAATGTAATAAAGTGATAAGTAATGTTGTAACTAAGGTTATTTTTACAGAGATAGAGAATACAATAGTTGAAATAGTTTTGAATAAATCTATTAAGGCTATGCTTCTGAGTTGTTATAAGTAAGAAAACTTTATAAATTATATGTATTTTATAGCTAGTAAGCCTATTATACAAGAAAAAAAACTTTGTAACAGTAATAAAGGACCATTAATCAATCTGTAATAGTTTAAAAAAAAGTTTTATTCATTTTACTATTTCAAGCAAAACAACAAATACAACATAGGATTAGAACGCGGTAAATACTGCGTGCCAGGAACATATTCTCGCGCGCCATAGCTTCGTCAGCAATTCCTCTGGGCTACAGTCTATGTCACCTTTTCGTAAATCCGCCTTTGAATTTGTACTCAAATATTAAGTAATTCCGGGGTTCAATCCTCGGTCCCGGCACAGATTTATCTGATTACCAAACTCTTCCTTCACCTCTGACAAGACATCTTGTGAATGTGGGGAATGCCAGGCCTCCACCGTGGTTCGGGTTCCACGTTAAACTGTAGGTCCTCCACTTCATCTCACAATTACCCCTACCATTACACATTAGCGTAAGTGCGTATAACCCGAACGGGTAGTAAGACGCGGTGCTAATAATAATAATAATAATAATAATAATAATAATAATAATAATTGGTTCATTAATGGATAAAAACTAATTATATATAAAATTTAGTTTTTATTTATATCGATGGTTTAATTATAAGAGGCGAACTCAATTTTAAAATTAGTTAATTATTTTATATAAGAAAATCAATCATTTTAAATTAATTTAAATTAATTAATGAGATGAAAAGAAAAGTATATAACATTTCCAATGGCGGTTGGTGGTCGAGGACGGCAACCAGGGTGGGAGAAAGTGGGCCAACTCCAGTGAGGAGGATCGATGTTAATCTAATGGGGGGAAAAGTGGTCCAGGACTGTCATTTTAATCACTATTCCTGTTTCACTCAAATACTGAAACGAGCGGTATTCCTGTGTCTCTGTCGAGCTGGAACTCATCACAATCTGTCAGTCGGTGTGGAGTTGACAGCCATGTTGTGCGGGTGACACGGGCCAATTGACCTCTAGTGACACGTGACGTCACACAGCTCCACTCGACAACAGCTGCTGCTGAATGACATCGCCAGGATCCTGTTTGCGAAGGGAGACTTAAATATCCAGGATTATATAATATTATTTCTTCTTACTATTGGTTACGTCAGCTCAGTCTTTTGTGCGTCTACCTATTGTTATATGGGTACCAGGGTTGTACCCACCAAGGCCGTAGCCGGCTAATAATTTCAGGAGGGGGGGGGTTGGTGGGCACATACCTCAATTGCTGGAAGATATGAAAAAGTCTAAATGATAAAAAAATAAATATTTAGCACTGCGTCTTACTACCCGTTCGGTTTATACTCTTTAAGTACTAATTACTCTAATGGATTAGGAATTGGGAAGGTTGAATTAGAGGAAGTGAACCCGCATTTGCGTGGAGGGAGAGGGGAAAACCATTTAGGAAAAACCACCCCCAGTTCACCCGACCGAGATTCGAACCTTGATCTCCCCGTCCTCAGCAGTCGAGCTCAACAAAACTAGCGCCTTAGCCAACTACGCCACCGAGGCGGTTTTTTTTTTTTTAACATAATTGGTGTTGTAAGTGCTTAGAATGTTATTAGACGCTAATAAATTACTAGCTTAAACATTGAGGAAGCAAACAAAAATACATGAGAAACAATAATTTTGAGAGTAAGGGAGAAGTGGATGTCCAGAACCCCAAAAACACCCTTCCTTCCCTGGGTACCGAGTTTGCTTTCATGTATAGTCGTAAACTTTTCATCAAAAAATTGGTGCTATTCAAATTCACTAAAATATGCTAAATTAAAAATCTGGTAGTTGCATTTATTGTATGAGTTAAAAAAAATCTGTTGGTGGCCAAAACACCAGCTCCAACAATGACAAATAGTCGCTATATTTATTTTAAATAGGCTCTATGTTTAAATTGTTACACCCTACATTAAAAATACGCTGCATGACATTATAGCTTGGATTAAAGACACATTATATTATCTTTAAGTAACGCTATGACCTGTCAGATAAGGTTAGGACTGTTGCTATCCGACTTTTACTTCAGATGGCTACCGGAGAGATGTTGACTTTGAACAGATGCGGATCCATAGCTTTTTAGCTCAACGAACAAATACTAATACCACATTGGCAAAAATGTCGAAATTGACTCAATGTGTCAAAAGAAACAGATCCGAACACATAAATTGGCGTGTGGACAGACGAAAGTAGCTTTAATAACGTTGTGAACAATTGTCAGCAAAGTTATCCAGCTATTTATCCCCTTTTCATCGCTCCCTCTAGCTGTGGCTTTTAGGTCATCATAATAGTTGGGATAGTACCCATTCCAAAACATTATGCATCTCTTTACGAAATCGTATTGCACTGTATTGGAGTTTATATTAGTTAGATGGTTGATATCCCGTCTCATTACTGCTTCATTAGAACTGCAAACCGCACATACAACGATGTTTCCATACTCAATTCAGTCCAATATTATCACGAGAACGATCACCTATGATTGTGACTGTTGACAAAACAAATAACTATCTTAAGAACTTGTACGTAATTTGGTAATAGTGTAAGTCATAGTTTTTAAAGATGTTTAAGGTGGTAAATAAGAAGTGACGGTGAAACCTTATCGGTGGATTTTGACGGGGTTGGACTCCCAAGCTATAGGGTTGAAGGGCTCCTATCCTGGCAAATGTTTGGAAATGGGATTCCCCCAGAAGCGATTGAAAATGGCTCTCTCATGTTGTTTTTTTAAAATAATACTTCTCTAGAAGTTATTTGTAGTGATCTTCCCCAGTCAAGTTTTTATTATTATTATTATTATTATTATTATTAGCACCACGTCTTACTACCCGTTCGGGTTATACGCACTTACGCTAATGTGTAATATAATGTGTAATGGTAGGGTGATTGTGAGATGAAATGGAGGACCTACAGTTTAACGTGGGATCCGAACCACAGTGGAGGTCTGGCATCCCACACATTCACAAGTTGTGATTAATACACGTTTTGTCAGAGGTGAAGAAAGGGTTTGGCAATTAAATAAATCTATACCAGGACCAAGGATTGAACCCCAGACCCCCAACACAGAGGTCTGACACCTTACCCCTAGACCGCCAGGTCACCTGCAATGTTTAAAATCCTCTCATATGCACCCGACTGATATTATAACCTTGAACTCTTCGTCACCAACAATCCCGTCTAATGCAAACCTGATGCCTTGAACCTTGTGACCAGTGGTGCGGATGCAAGTCTAAAACGACTTATATCCCTCAAATATATTTACAAGCTTAGAAAAAAAACCCGTTGTGATTGAACTCAGATCTTTCAGATAAACCTCTGACGTACTACAGTATGACCCGCCTCGGTGGCGTAGTTGGCTAACGCGCTAGTCGTGTTGAGCTCGACTGCTGAGGACGAGGAGATCGAGGTTCGAATCTCGGTTGGGTGAACTGGGGGTAGTTTTTCCTAAATGGTTTTCCACTCTCCCTCCACGCAAATGTGGGTTCACTTCCTATAATTCAACCTTCCCAATTCCAAATCCATTAGCGTAATTAGTACTTAAAGCGTATAACCCGAACGGGTAGTAAGACGCGGTGCTAAATATTATTATTAATATTTTACCATAGTACCAGTGTTATGAACCCGCCTTTAAGGCGTCACTTTTTCAAAAGTCTGTACTGTCGATGACGGGGAGATTGAGGTTAGAATCAGGGTCGGGTGTACCCGGGGGTGATTTTTCTGAATGGTTTTACATTATCTCTCCATGCAACTGCAGATATATATTTCCAGTAAAATTAAACCTTATTCATCTCTATCTCATTAGCGTAATTAGTATGGGTGTGCTTAAAAAAAAAGTGCTATGTTATAGGTATTGATATCCATCAAAAGTGATAGCTGCCGATCACATGACTTGAAAATAGATTTAATAGCCTTTCAGTTTGTCATATAAGTTTCTTCTTACAAAACTAGGACTGTTCTTCTCGAAACAGTCGCCCTTGTTTTTAGAGCTTTGACCAGCATGTTACATGTTAATGGGGGGCGGGGCCGAGGGAGTAAGGGATGTTTCCCTTGTCTTAAAATAGCGTATTGGCCCCCCCAACTCACACAGACACACAGACGATGGAAGGGTGATCGTGTAATTGATCTCATTGTCTGAAGTGACTCCCTCACGTCTTCAAATGTTTGTTTTGGAGTGGCTGCTAGACCTCACTTTGCTAGCCACACCCCGTTCAACAAGTTGGGTGGTTTTTTTTTTTGCTTTCAAAAGTATTTCTAGTACAAAGAGAGTCTTGTGGTCATGGAAAAAAAATGAGAATTTTACAGAGAAGTATATTTTAAGCCATCTTGTTTTTTATATATTATTATTATTATTATTATTATTATTACTAGCACCGCGTCTTACTACCCGTTCGGGTTATACGCACTTACGCTAATGTGTAATGGTAGGGTGATTGTGAGATGAAATGAAGGACCTACAGTTTAACGTGGGATCCAAACCACGGTGGAGGCCTGGAATTCCCCACATTCACAAGATGTCTTGTCAGAGGTGAGGGAAGGGTTTGGTAATCAGATAAATCTGTGCCGGGACCGAGGATTGAACCCCAGCCGCCAGCACAGAAGTCTGACACCTTACCCCTAGACCGCCAGGTCACCTTTTTTATATAGAAAAATGTGTTATTATATATATACATATATTTATTTATCACTGTCAATATATCTCTTCTGTTGAGCTTATTAGATATTTTAATAAATCCCTTAAACATCTCAACCTGTGTGCACGTGGTTTAAATTTCAGGCTTACCTTGTGTCTGGTGATAAGGAGGTTGGAGTTCGGATTCCAATCAAAGTGTAATGAATGTGTTTTTTCACAAAATAGGTAACCACTCCACGCAAATTTGGTAATATTTCTTCAAAATTACACCTTTATCATCCCTACTCCCTTAAAGTCTGAACGGATAGTGAGACGGGGTAGGAGGAAACGCTAGTAATTCGTTGCCGTGCCAAACAAAATAATATTGTCCCTCCCCATGCCCTATAGGCAATAGCTCTCACAAGTCTGTACTGCTGGCGGTTTGATGACACGGCGTACGCTTGAACTCTAATACAAAGAAGCTCCGGTGCATTTCTATTATTTATTGATTTTAGCTGCATTTTAATACATTTTTCTTCTATAACTTGGTCTAAAACCCCGGTATTCCACTCAAGGTACACACACACACACACACACACACACACAACGCTCGATTTAATCTGAGCTGTTCTTACACAGGTCCTCGAAAAAGGTGCTCGGGATTCCATAGTCAAACACCTACAGAAATATTTGATCGATTTACGTGAATTTTGCTGTGAGCAATGGTAAACACTCCAAGTTCTTACTTTATTCAATTATCATGCGTCATTTAATTATTTCCATAGATGTTTTAATATGGAATCTCGGTTAGATTCTTGACTAAATCTATATCATAGGCGTAGAAAAAAAACCCTTTTCAAACAAAAATCACCGACTTGATTTTTATATAATAGGCCTATATATTTTTAAATATGTGTGTAAGGTGTGTGCGAGGTCCGCTTGTTCAATTCGAAGCGAGCTAGAATCGAATATATGAATTATTCTCGAAGCTGAATCTAAGTTCAAATATTTTTTGTTAGTTGTTTTATTATTTAAAAAATTATTATATTATGATTACGGTATTTATATATAACTCTGTATATTAAAATCACTTGTAATTGTTTTATTGCACAATTTTTTGTCATTATTCACTTTACAAGACCAATTATTTAGTTTTTTTTTTCATATTAATATGAATTTGTAATGTAATACAACAGCTCAAAATGGGATTAATTGATCATAGATTATTTTATTTCTCAATATATATATTTTTTTGCGAAGCTTCGTAACTATAGAAGATGTAAAATTTTTCAGAGCAAAGTCAAAACTGTCATTTGTTTCGAAGCTTCGAACACCACTGATGTGTGCTAATGTTTCTAAATATTTTGTTGTGGATTTAAAGACACCCCAATTTAATTACACCATCCAGTATATCGTAAAATAAGAATAGAAGATGGCTGTTGAAAGCGGACATAAGCCTTGAGGTTTGACTACCAGTAGCCCAAGCCAGGGCTGTCCAACTTAAATTTATATAGGGGCCTCATTTTATATTCCCAGACAGTGCGCGGGCAGCATACGCGGAAATTAGGCCTAAACATTATCAACAATTTTTTTTTTAGTTGATACTCTCAAACAGAAAATGTGTTGCCTTTTTACTAAGTTATTTTGTTTAGTTTGAGATTAATTACTTTGAAATTTCCAATCTAATCTAATTCATATTTTATCATTATTTTGATTATTATTTATACCGAACGGGTAGTAAGACGCGGTGCTAAATATTATTATTATATTATTATTATTAATAGGACCTAAGACGCAAGTGAAAATGTATGGATATTTAAGGCTAATAATGAGTATTGAGACATTCAGTCAAGAGTAATTTTAAACAGATACCAAGGAGAAAGAATAATACACTAAAAACATTTATAAACGAGGTTTGCACTTGTACTTAATTTTCTTTAATGGGAATGTTGTGGGCAGTCTGTTTCTGCTGCAAGTGTTGGTAAATGCAAGGTGTCATGTAGTGTTAAGCCTCAAAAACTCCATCAAAGAGTCATCTGAGAGAGAGATTCTGTAAAGTGACTTTAAGTCTGATCATGTTTGAGGAACTTCTGGATGACATTATATATATATATATATATATTAACTTTTCTAATGCGTTGCGGGCAGCAAAATATGCTGTCGAGGGTTGTTTGCAACCAGTGGGCCACCGGTTGGTCAGGCCTGGCCTAAGTGGGCTGGGCAGCCTCCAAGTCCTCGACCGCCCACAGGTCCATGTCCATGTAATGAGGAAGTATTTAATTGATAATTATATGAGTCGGGCTGTGAGATCCGTCCGTGTGCCGTCGCTTGATTGAAATGATTGAGGCTATTAAGGCGGGAGTGTAGGGAACGCGAGAAAAAGGGCAGTATTCTCCGCAGTTTTTATATCAAAACAATTTTAGGTCAAAATAAATCAAATATTTCTCCAGTAGTGGAATAGAATTTAGTTTTCTTTACATGGTGACTTCAACATTTCTTAAATATCTGTCAAGGGTGTCATGGAATCTATTGACAACCTTTACTATTTATTTAAAAAGTTTCTCATCTAATGCCGCTATGGTCATGATAGGTTGATATCACCATGTGAAGAAAATTAAACTCTATGTTTGTACTGGATCAATATTTTATTTATATTGATCACATAAATGTTTTTATATAAAAGCTGACTAAACACTGCTCTTAGCTCGCTTTCCCTATATTCTCACTTTAAGGTAGGCGCATACTACTACTTATAGCGTCAGCTCAGAATATATTCCTGATCTAGTTTCTACCTTCCTATTTTTATACGAGATAATCTAGATAGGAGATTCACATCAGGACTTTTAATTGTTAAGGGTTTAGAAATAAAGATTGCGTCGATTAAAGTGTGAATAAGAGATATTCATTAATAAATATTTATCAGCAGCAATGTCAAACTTGAGGGCTGAATTTGGCCCAATTAATGATTATGTGCGGCCCGTGGACCTTTTGATGAACCAACATACAATTCGGAGCTACGCTTCGTTTTATAAATATTTTAGAAAATGCACCATAGTGGGTACTGTAAATATGTTCTGTGTGTAATTTTATGATAGAGTATTGGTAGTGGTGTCATTTTGCTCCTTAAGAAGTGTAGAATCAGAACAATGGTGGTGGCCATCTCGGGCCCGTGACTGGTAGGGGTGTGGGAGGGTGTTAAAATTTAAAAATAGGTGAAAATGATAATTTTATAACAATTTTTTTTCGTAAAACTATATACTGTTTTTTTTATGGCTTTGAAAATTGGTATGTGGGTTAAAACTATTGTAATAAAACTAAGCATAATTTTTTTTTAAATTTGGAGATATGCTGGTAGGGGGAACCGATAATTAATAAAAATGGAAAACTAAATCAGTTTGGCATGGCAAAACACTTACCTAAACAGGTATTATGACGTATTGCACGTGAAACAAAGCATGTTACACGTAACGAGCATACTAACATTAAAGCTATTTAAAATGTAAATTACA
This sequence comes from Timema douglasi, assembly GCA_901482245.1. Lineage (NCBI taxonomy): Eukaryota > Metazoa > Arthropoda > Insecta > Phasmatodea > Timematidae > Timema > Timema douglasi. Next base: position 147,349 of record CABEEJ010000729.1, read on the forward strand.
ATAAAAGGATTAATATCAACACACAAGTTGAAAATAGCTGAAATTACGGGAATCTCCGTACCCAGGATACCGCATTTTAATTAATTTAAATCAGTTGAAAAATGACACCTGGAAACGGGTTCGATTCTCGTGTCCGGGTGTTATTTTTCAACTAATTTAAATTAATACAATGAAAGGTTTTTTCAAATCTGTATGGAGAGTCCATGACTCAACGTTACACAAGGATCATTCATTTAACGCCGGCACTTCTTGCAAGGTATATATATATTTATCCATGATTGTCAACTGACGGGAATAAAGTCGAGTCCTTTTCCACTTTACTGGTTTTAGATTAGGGTGTGTTCCATCTTGACGCACGAAGAAGGCACGTATAATAAATAGAGCTCCAAGAGTAGTACAAATAAACCCGCGTGTTGTTATTAGGGGAACAGAAGGTGTGTAAGTGTGTGAGTCATACATCTTGACGTAACTCAAAGAGAGGCCAGTCTTGCGGATAAGCATAGGCTCAAACGGGCACCCGGAATACATTTTAATTAAGCCAAGTTGACATTTGGTGAGATTAATTTTAGGCCAACTGACTTTTTTAATTGAGTTAATTTTAGGCCAAGCAAATTACTTTGGGTCTCACTGTTTTGGTCATACGATTTTAGCCCGCGTTCTCACTCAAACCGTTTAGAGGACATTTTATCTCAGAAGGAAACTGTAAATAAAATAATAGAAATCGTAGTTTGTACAATTAATTCAAGCGAGATTCATGTTCTATCTAAAAACATGTTCCCCATGTACTTTAAATGGGAATATTTTGAACAGGGATCCTTTAGCAAGGGTTTTCTTTTTGGCCTTTTTTTTAGTTTTACCTATTTATTTACTTTTAAATTGAAAAAAATGTGTCACAGCTGAATAAATTAAGGTCATATTAAAAACTAGACTCGTATAAAAATTTATATGATTTTTACAGCCTTTAATTAGTTTCTAAAGGGACCATATTAGTCTACCTTTCCTTACTTTGTACTCAAAGCTTGCCGCACATATAATCGGATCGGAACGGAACCCTACGAACGGGAACGAGCTTTGTCCGCTGAGGACGCGCATGCGCATAGCTTCGGAATCCGTCAAAATATTCCCTCCATGGCAAAACGATTCGTTCCGTTCCGATTTCAGTGTGTGGCAAGCTTCAAGGCGACACACTTGCATTAGATTGGACTGCCGATGACGGGGAGATCGGGGTTTGAATCTTCGTCGTGTTTACTGATATTGGCTTTTATTAATAGGTTTTACACTCGAATGGGGGTACACTTCCTCTAAACTCAACCTTTTTCATTTATAACACACATTAGCATAGACGCGGTGCTAAAAAAAAAAAGTGAATGCCAAGATCTTTCATGGCTAAATTTAATAGGCACAGATATGGCATAATTTTATAGTAAGTGTACCCGCATTAGCGCGGATATGGACTGGTCGAAACATAGTGGGAACTCACTTGTGGTCGACCACCCCCTGTGCACCTGACCTTGGTTGGAACCTTGACCTCCTCATCACCGGAAATCCAATATTTTGCGAGCCTGACGTCTTAGACTGCGGGAGTAATGACTGGACTTAACATGCGTGATTCTTGACGCAAGAAGTTGAGGATCGATTCAGACAAGATGCACTGGAAGTTTTTATTCTTCTTCAAAGTACGTTCTATACCATCCTTTCTCCAGACGAAATGATGGGATAACTCGTTGATTGACCTTGCCACGAGGTGTGGGATCATGGTAGAAGAGGAAGAAGAAGAAAAAAAAAACACCACCTTTACCTCGCGTTCCCTACATCCCCAACTTTGAACCCGGGTCAGAGTCGGTAAACCCAGCTGGCCCCGATGTATTCCAAGCAGTCCTGCGAAATATCGCGAACAAATTCCAAGTCAGAACAGCTATTCTAACACATTTTCATTTATGTATCCAGTTAATTACAAATTAAACTCTACGGTAGCTAGTTATGGTATTATCTAACACAAAAACTGGTCGATCTTGAAGGTTACATACTGAAAGTGCACAAGCCGAATTTATGTACCTGCTTTGGAGTATATCAGAAGCGCACAAGTTAGACTGTGAATCAAAAGCCCACCATTGATTGTAGTTTTCGAGCCGCATATGGCAACACTGCAAGAAATGTATATCTTTAAAGAATCATAAGTATCGTGAGCTTCGTGAATTAGCCATTTATCAAACTAACCTAAACACTATTGTAAAGAGTAAGAGGGTTGTTTACAAAACATGTTTTCCATGTTGCCACGGTATGCAGTTTTTTTCACTGTGAGCATTTGATCCATATCTTGGTGTTTTTTTTATGTGAGGTTTCTTTCTTTTATGCACTTTTGATCCATATCTTGGTGCACTTTTGATATTAGGTTTCTTTCTCTTTATGTGCTTTCGAGATTCTTCAGGTCTCGAAGGCGCCTGTAAGTCCCCTCCTTGATGAGATAATGCCTATGTGGTAATTGTCTGCATTGACTCCGTTGGTGGAAACGAAGGAGGGGGAAGGGGCGAGTTAATTGAAGTGGAGTCACTGTGCTGTGTTCATAGCGCTCTTGCAGATCTTGATGGATCAGGAGCAGGATGTAAACCCTCAAACTACCATTACCCCCCCCCCCTCTCCCAAACACAAAACACCGCCTTACTCAAAAATATTTTCAATTTTACATTTTATACCCGCTTCAGTGGTTGAACGATCTAAGGCGTCACTCTCATGTCAGATTATCCCGCTTGTGACGGGGAGTTAAGGGTTCGAATTCTGGTTGGGTCTAATGAGGGTGATTTTTTTTTTTCTAAATGGCTTCACTCTCTCCTTCCACGCAAATGAGGAAAGATTACTTCTAAAAATTCTTCCTTCCTCATCCCTATCCTGTTTGAGTAATTATATATGCATATAGCCTGAATAGGCCTAGAGACAGGCGAGGTTTCACATTCTGAAATTTGTTGGACGAAACCTTCGATTTCCCCGGTCTGAATCTAGTTCGGTGATGCACATCCAATTCTGCAAGTTGGCAACAATTTATATTAGAAACCAGGCAGCAGTTGCCAACAATAATTTTAATAGCCAGGCTTTATCTGATTACCAAACCCCTCCTTCACCTCTGACAAGACATCTTGTGAATGTGAGGAATGCCAGGCCTCCACCGTGGTTCGGATACCCTACCATTACACATTAGCGTAAGTGCGTATAACCCGAACGGGTAGTAAGACGCGGTGCTAATAATAATAATAATAATAATAGCCAGGCAACAGTAATAACAAGGAAGCAGTTGGTAATAATAATAATAATAGTAATAACCAATAAGCAGTTGACAACAATATTAATAACCCGACAACAGTCTAAATCCCTTTACTAAACCTTCAACTTCTTCCTCTACCATGATCCCACACCACGTGGTGAGGTCGATCAACGAGTAAGTCACCCACACATTGACAAACTATAAGGTTTTAAAACAAGATTTTTTTTTGATAAAGTAAACTTAAATCATTTATCTTTTATGACTAATGAAAGCTGTAGATATCGCAACACATTAGCTTGATCAGTAGAGCATCAAGTGACCACCCAGAAATGTATTTGTTGGGCTGGATGGTGAGGGGGACATAAAAATGTATCGATGATATTTAATTCATACTTGTTTGTAATTGGTAATTTTAGGGAGACTTTTAATGTGTGTAATGTTACACATTATGTATAGAAGATTATAAGTCTTGACCTAAATTCTAGCCTTCTACTCAGTGCTCTATATCAGTGCTCCATTTAACATACTAGAACAGCGACCCAATTTTAAGAACGACACACTAGCTACCTCCCCTGACTTGAATCGACGTGAAGGATATATTTTTTCTACTACGGTTTAAAATAAATCATCATTGAATATTATCAATCATTCATTATTTTCTTTTTTCATGTATGGTAATTATAACAAAGTTTACATTTAGAAAACTTTTCACGACCCACAGTTTGAAATTATTTGCTCTATATTACATTGGGGGAGATGTTCCCACTTGAGCGCTTCTGTATAGCCAATGATCTATGGGTCCTGATTTGGATTCTCACGAGGATAAATAATTTAGCAGTGCTAAATCGGGGTTATTTCTTTACTTTGTGTGTAAAATTATTGGTCAGAAGTATGGTTGCCACGTTTTGTCTCAGAATTAAGGTAAAATATTCCACTAATATACGTTAAAGTGGAAAGAAACAAAATTTAAAAAGTGTGAAAAAATTTACTATGGATAGCATCTTCTTCCATCCCACTAATACATCAAAATTGCACTGGTTACCCTCAATGCCTTGCAAGAAACCTCTGAAGACAAAGATACTTGTGAAAGTGCAGAGAATGTCAGGTCAGTATGAAGTTGACCTCCGACCTGCTGGTCAGGTCAAGTGGACACAATGAGACACAATCTGTGACAGCCATGGTGCTGACCTCGACTGACTCTGCCATACGGAGGTTATCATGATTACTGACGTGTTCCTATTGACCAAATTTAGGTTTGGATTCATGTTTAATCGATCGCCTCTGTGGTCTAGTGGTCCAAGTTCCTGCCTACATATCAGAGGTCCCGGCTTCAATCCCCGGTGTTTCCACATTTTTTTGCGAAGCAGTGAGTCTAGAACGGTGCCAACTTAGCCTCGTGAGAACAAATGAGAATCTACTTGAATAAACCTGTGGCAGCTCTAGTCTAGAAAACTGAGATTAACAGCTGAAACATTTATTGTGCCAACACATGACACCTTCTATCAGCAAAAGCTGAGACTCTTTTTGTCAAAAGATGGCGGCCGCTTGGTTTGTATAGCTATATAAGGGCTGACTCCATGGAATTTGTATTAAATTAATTTAAAAATCCAACTAAAATAGTGGTGTGCAGTAATCCATAATATAATCTTTTCCATTATGTCTTACCACCGGTCCAGGCAATAAACATTATAATTGCGTTATTGAGTTATTATTATTATGGGTGTCGAATTCTCAAAAATTTCTGATTTAATTGGTTTTATTCAATTTTAAGATATAATCTCATAACAAATAAAGTCCCTAGATATTTTATTTTTTCCTAGTTAAAAATTGTGCAGTTGTGTTAAAAAAAAAATTGAATTTATGTGAATATAAACTTTTGCAAAAAAAAAAAAGTAATTCTAAAAAATTTATGTTTGTACTTATTTATGCTTTATGCATGGATCTATTACAAAAATTTAACTTGAAATATTCAAACTCAACTTGAAGTGAAAAATGTCTACTCGCGCACCCCTTGACTTTTCTTCATAAGGTTTTTTTGGGGGGTGAGGGGGCAAGGGGGTTCCTATTCTTTGATGGCCCCTGGAGAAGTCCCTAAACAAGAAATCTCCCAAAATACCTCACCTCCTCTCTTGTAAAGTTCGTTCACGGTAGGAGTTTACCTCTGAAAGGCCTTTTTTCCCTACCAGAAATTATTATATAGTAGGATATTGGTAGGAAAAAAGACCTTTCAGAGGTAAACTCCTACCGTGAATGAAGTATAAAGGTCCTGATACTAGTTGAAACTCCAAACTATTATGGACACACATATTTTATTTACAACCATATATGTGTTTATTCTGTTTTTTCTGTTGCCTTAGTTAGTACATTTAAATTGTTAAATGAACTAAAAAATTTTTTATTTTTTATAACTAACATATTATAGTAACTATAAAATTAATTTTTAAGTAATCTCACATTGATAGGATTAGTTTGTATTTTGATATATCGTCACCCGAGAATGCAAGTGTTCTATCTCCAAAATGGTTAAATTTGAGATATTTGGTGTATACGTTTATTTAGAATGCATATGATCCACCTGTGGTGAAATTTAGACTATTAAATAATTACTTAAGAAGATACAAGCTCGAGTTGTCTTCTAGTAACATTGGTTTTATACACAAGGTCAAACTTCAATGCTCTTTTACACAAAAGTGAAAAATTGGACATAGAACACTTGCATTCTCGGGTGACGATATGTCATATTCTTCAAAATCTCAGGCCTCCAATTTAGAAAAGATGATTAAAACTCAAATAGGATTAGTATCAGGTTATTTTATTGAACAAACATTTGCTAACAAATTTTATATCTAGCTACAAGGAAATATGGCTGTATTAAATTAAACGTTGATAAGAGGATAAAAGGGCAAGGTCTACAGTTTTCTGGTAAGTTTGTAGGCCTTGCTCTTCTACACTCCTTTCAATATTTAATGTAATATTTAGTTAAAAGGTAATAGTGGCTCGTACATGTTTGGCAGGGAAACACTTGTTTGACTGGATTGTATTAATACAGGGATTACGATCAACTTAACGTTCACTTAAGATTAACTTAATGTGACTTAACGTAAAGGTTCTTCTCATATTTTTTAATGGAAGTGATCATCATGACATTAACTTAATGTTCACTTGCAGTTAATTTAATGTAATAGATGCCCTGGGAGGTCTTTCACGCCAAGTGAACGTTACATGAAGGGTATCACGTGATCTAGCCAGCCAATCATTATGCAAGTGACATCTACAGGGCTATTTAGTAATTCATTTGTTAGTTTTATGACCAAGGTTTACTCTTTAGCTTAAGTTCTAGTGATCAGACATTAAAATAAAATAATTAAAGTAAAATAGGAATGCTAAATTTATCAAAAAATTGAATGATGTATATTATATCAATAGAAAACAGTAAATATTCACAGATCATTACTTTAAAAAATTGTATAAATCACAGACCAAAATAGCGTGAAGGGAGAGTGGAAAACCATTTAGTAAAAACCACCCCCAGTTCACCTAAGCAAGATTCAAACATCAATCTCCCCATCCTCGGCAGTCTAGCTCAACACGAGACTAGCGCGCTTATCTAATTATACCACCAAGGCGGGTGATTAGGAGAGATTCCAAGATATGTAAGACTCTAAAAAAAAGTATCTTGCTCATTATGAAAACCTTGACATGATATATCAATTTTAAGCAATTGGGCAATTGGTAAAAGGAATTATATACTCTAGTAGTTGGGAGAATAACAAAATCACAAAAAAGAACTAAATTTTAATAATATTACTGATTTACTAAAAAAAAGTTATCTTTATTGTTTATGACTTTATAGACATTACATACAAAATATGATTTCTCAGGGACACCAGGCCTTAAGACAACTTTTTTTAAATTAAATTTTATATATTTTTACTTTAACTAAAATTGTCCATTTTTAAAGATCGAGGATTCAAATTTAGATTCTAGATTCGAAAGAAAATTTAAGATTCAGATTCGAGAAATAAAGTATGCAGCCCATCTCTAATTGTGATAGATTAAAAGATATAGCAAAGACAAATTTTCAGGACGGGGAAGCACCCTCAAATGTTTTCCTAAAAATAGCCGAGGGGTGGAGAGCGGAAGTTATGTTGGGGAGAAATGTATTCTTGGGAAGCATGTTGCACAGTCCCATACATCAAATGACATTCACAAATTAACATTTTCCTCTTTTGAGTTCCTTGAAAGCAATTTGTCCCTCTTTTAACTTCACCAAGAATAAATACTCACACATAGCCTCCTATATATATATATATATATATATATATATGATAGTTTCTGTCATTTCAATGTGGAAGTCCTAGGAAATTTCTTAAAAACAGTAACATTAGTTAAAGTTCAATATCCAAAATATGATTTCAAGTTCATTTTCTCCAAAAATAAAATGAATGTAAATAGTTCAAGTTAATCTGAAAAATTACTGATTAAGTACCTACCTTTTTTGTCGGTGACCTGGCAGCCTAGGGGTAAGGTGTCAGACTTCTGTGCTGGCGCCCGGGGTTCAATCCTCAGTCGCGGCAAAGATTTATCTGATTACCAAACCCTTCCTTCACCTCTGACAAGACATCTTGTGAATGTGTGGAATGCCAGGCCTCCACCGTGGTTCGGATTCCACGTTAAACTGTAGGTCCTCCATTTCATCTCACAATCACCCTACCATTACACATTAGCTAAGTGCGTATAACCCGAACGGGTAGTAAGACGCGGTGCTAATAATAATAATAATAATAATAATAAGTACCTTTTTTACATCTATTCATTTGTCCATTTAATGAGAAACAAACAGTGGTGGGATTCAGCCGGTTTACACGAATCTGTTCCTAGAATCTTCTAAGTTTACCAAACCAGTTTTTAATAATTTTTTTTGGGTTGGCTGCTATTCACTTTGCTGTCATGGATTTTATTTCATAAAAATATGCTACATTAGCAAAATTTGAGAAGGAAGTTAAACATTGACTGAGTAATCAAAACTCATCATTACTATTGAGCCACTAGAGACATATTATAGCCAAAACATTTTTACCAATTCTTTTAGTCTTAGTTATTATGTCATGGTTCTAATTGCCAAGAGTAAAGTGGGATTTTTATGCAGTATTATTCTCTTATCAATGGCCCAGCTGCTCAACTGTTGATGTGATGGGGAAATACATAAAAATTGTCGTTTATTTGTCTTTTAAAAGCGATATTTGCTCAGTGAGGTGTGAATTTATATTTTGTCTTTAAGATTAACTGTGTCCTCTTATCACTTTCCATTAGATTTCCATTTCGAGTGTGTATTTATTATGGACTATAAATGTATGATGATAATCAATTAGCGATTTGGAATTATTTTAAGGAAAGTAATAAGTAACTTCAATAAACTATTCATTGTTTTTATTTTGTACTATGAAAAAGAAACACGGCTGCTAACATTTTTTTAAATCCCATCACTGCAAACAAGTAGTAATAAAGTTGATCAAAATTTAAGTATGTATCTTGCATTACATAAACAAGTAACAACATGGCCACTCTTACTTTAGAATAAAATCAAATCATAATTACTTGTTTTTCTGGCAAATAAAAATAATTTTCCTGAATTTTTAAAAGGCTTTGCCTCAGTTGTAAGGCTTTGAACAAAGGATTAAAAATAAAAATGTTGTGCAAAAGGCATATGTTTAACACATTGACAAATTTTAGTTCTTGAATAAGGATTATCAATAACAATTTCTACCAAACGCCTGTGCTAGTAGATTATTGTAGTCTTATACAGTTCATCACCCAACAACCTCAATTGTGTTTTAAAACAATTTAAATTACTTAATGAAGGGTCTTTGTCAAAATAAATTCCTTATCATGATCGCTTGTTAGAAAACTTCGCCATGAGTCACCACAGTTAAGACTTCTTCCCTTCCCCCTTAAAAACATATTCAAGGTAAAGTACATTCACCACCTGAATTTACTTGGATGACAGCCCAAATAGTTAATAGAAATAGTCACTAATGTATTCCTACACCAACAGCCGACATCTGTCACTTTGGATTACTGTAATGAAAACATATGGTAATGTATGAATGTAATAGATAAACAAAAGTAATTCAGGAATCAAATAGCCAAAGCGATCCTGGTAAGAGCATTGGCGTACTAAGCCAAAGGTCCCGGGTTCGATTCCTATGTTCAGGTGTCATTTTTAAATTTTCAGAAAGTAATTCAGGCCGATATTATTTGAGGTCGGGCACAAAGTTTATTTATCGTTTTATTCCACTTAAAAAATTATTATTCACAGCACTTTGACAAAAGCTCTAAATAATATATCTTCAAAATGGTGACCGATGACCTTAAAATTTGTGATTGATCATGATGCAAATAAGTTCTTTACAATGTTGCACCCACATAGTTGATACAAAATAATTTATTCAGTTAAATATTTTGAAATACGATAAAATAGTGATTAAATAATTTACTAGCCTATATATAAAAAAGGACCAGTATTTTCTCCTTTCCAAGAAAATACAATGACTTTTTATTTATTAAAAAGCATTAATAAATGCACTCTATTACACATTATCGATAAAATTCCAAAACAAAGAACAAGTAATTTTAGTCATGTTTAAAATAAGGTTTCAGATAGGATAAAAAGAAATTATTAAAAGTAATTAAAATATTTATCATTTATAACAAAACAATGATCTTTTACATGTGTAGGCAACCCAAAACCTAGACATACAAATTTTCCAACTGTCATTCTGGTAAAAAGCTATGGTGAACAAACCTTATAGGCAAGAAATTATGCTACAACCTTAATTAACTTTATTTGAAGTTATGGTTCATAAAACTATGATTTCACTCGTGATGTGTTCTCAGTCACGAGTAGACAAGTTTAAACGCAATATGCCTACAAAATTGCTACATCCAGTGGTGGTGGAGCCTTATTTGTGTGGGTAGGCGAGATTAGAGAGAGAAAAAAAAATGTTGTCCCCCAAGTCTAAGTGGGCGTAAGGAGGGTCCCAGGGACCCTACTTCAGAAAATGTTTGAAAAGTGGATGCCCCCATAGGTTATTTGGAGTGATCCTCGTCTCGAAACCGTTTGAAAATCAGACTTCTCTACAAGATATTTGGAATGAACCCCCCTCCCTGATTTTTTTTGGTGGAGATATTGATACCTTTAGAAGATATTTAATGTGGTCCTTGCCCAGCAATTGTATGAAAATTGGTTTCCTCAAGAAGCTATTTGGAATGATCTTACTTCAACAAATATGTAAAATATGAATGAGCTTAGAAGATATTTAAAGTGGTCCTCATATGGAATAATAATAAAATAATTAAATACCGGTACCACTTTAAGCTATTTGGAGTAGTTCTGTTTTGGATTTTTTTTAAAATTTCAATTGAATGCCTCTCTAAGTTACCTACCTGTATTTAAAAAAATGTCTGTAAAAACTAATTGAAGTGGTATTTCCAGGTGCTCCGGAATAGGGGTTAGGCCCCTTTGTCTTTATCTTGGGGGTCTGGGACTATCTTAAGCCCCCCTCCGCCCAATATTTCCCAAGTAAATTCAAAACCCATGTATAAAACATACTTCTGTTATCATCAGTTTAGTAATTTTAAGTAATAAAGACAAACATATATAATCAATTTAATAAAAAACTGAAATGCCCTAATTTTGCAGGTTATTTGTCTCACACGAGGAAAAACTCTTGGACAAAAATATAGTAACAAACATTAGTCCTAGTTGTGATTGCCTTTAATATAAACAATACCATAATCAATCAATATTTTGTGACCTTTTTGCCACATTGAAAAAAATTCACAGTTGAATAATTGTAAGTTTAATATTAACACGAGGTGGATTTTAAACCACAATTCAAGTTTTATTTTTAGTATATTTTTATTTGCACTAAAAAAATTAAAAAGCTGGACATCAATAAAATTAATACGCTTTCTTGTTTTGGTTTGAAAACAATATTTTATTATTTTAAAACCTATATTGAATATTGATGTGCTAATATATTTGATTGTGTATGCATGGTTTGTAAGAAAAATATTAAATATTTAATCAAACCTATTGTATAGGTCCATTATGTTGCCTTCCACAATATAAACCTTGACAGGGTTTGGGACCTACACTTAGATTACCCTAAAAGGTAACCTTACCTTGCATGGTTCAACTATCGTATAGCTTAAACAATAGACATGTAGCATGGGCATAGTGAGGGGGTAATTATAGGGTTCAAACACTCATCTCCCTAAAAATTTCTGAAGTGTTTACTGTTAATCACAAACTAATGTTTGTGGAACTATTTATTTTACTTTGATTATGCGATCGGATCTTCAGAGATTGTAGTTTATCGTCTAAAAAAGCATCCATGTTTCAAAAATGTGTCAACAGAAAAACACTTCAAATAGCTTCTAGAGGCATCTAGCTTTGGTACTAAAAAAATTGAGGATCCCTCTAAATTGCTTTTTATGGGCATCAACATCTCTGGAGTAAGACCACTATGTAATTATTTCTAGGGAATCTAATTTATGAATAAATTTGGTCTAGCAATACTTAAAATAGCTTTTAAAAGCATCCAATTTTCAAAATTTGCTGGAGGAGGTCTACACTTTAGTTTTCTTGAATTAGTATAATTTTAAACACTCTCCACTTTTGAGGACCACTTCAAATATGTTCTAGGACATCTAATTTTCAAACATTAACTGTGAGTAAAAAAAAATTCATAAAAAAAAATCTAGGGCATCCAATTTTTAAACATTAACTGGGAGGGGAAAAAAACTCCTAAAATAAATAAATTTTGATAGTTCTCTTTACACTCATCACACAAATAAGGTCCCACTACCACTTTTTAAATAATTTTCTTATTTCTCAGAAGTCTTAACATCATGTCATAGACTTACAATTTGGAACTCTCTCAAAATTAAATTCTTCCTACGCCCATGAGACTAAGACTGCTACTTTTTCAGGGCAAACGAGGTGTATGTGGAAAACAAAGAAAACCTGTAAACGCAAATTAATTGGGGGTGAGATGAATAGTCAAGGAGAAGTCAGTTAAATTATAAAATGTCATTGAAGTGTTTAGTTATTTTTTTTTGCAATAATTTGTGAAATACGTAGTAGAGAGCATTACCAAGTTTAAGCTATTAGTTTAATCCCCAAATAATGTGACTTAATGATGATCTTTGTGCAAATAACTTAACAGAAGGCAATGAAAATTACGAGATTATGTATGTTGGCCAATAAATTTTACCATAAAATACTGGTAAAGTAAATATTCTTTGGCCTAGGGAAGTAGAGGGATTTTTAAGGGAAGGTCTTATTCGTGCTGTTTGAAAGCATGTAAAACAAATCAATTTTGTCTGCAGAAATCCGCTGGGTTTAAAATTTTAGTCATCCCAGCCTCTCACCTGGGTCATATATTTCAAAATAAAAGGACAGCAGAATGTAGGGCCAATGTTTACTCACTAGCCTTAAGTTAAATTTTAGTGTGTTGGATAAATGAAGAGGGGCCAATAATAATTCAAAATGTGACTAAGCCTACAACAGAAGCCTCGTAATGGGTTGTTTCGTATACCACTATTAACTTACTTGCAATGTGAGATATCAAGAAATGTGTTTTTACTTAAAACTTTCAATCAAACATTTTTTTCTGTATTTGAGAGGTTTTTCCTCATTTAGATATTATAGGTAGACATTTTAATATGTATAGGTTTTCCTCTCAGGTGTTTTACGCCCTCCACTTACAGTATTCTTATTGTAAGTTGTGGATAACCCTGACATTCGGTAAGACCCGCAGCACCTACGTAAACGATAAGAAATATTTCTTTGGTTGTGTGCACTAAACAATAACTACAATTTTTTTTTAAACTAAAAATATTTTCCAGAGGCATCAGTTTTTTTTTAAATTGCCAATAAATAACCACTCTAAATAATTAATAGAGGCATCTATCTAGTTTTCAAAAACTTGTTAGAGGAAAATTTATTTATATAGGATCTACAAGTAATCAATTTTCAAAAGATTTCCAGGGGAGGAACATTTTAAGATTTTAGAAAACTCCAAATTCAAAAAAAAATTCTGGGTGAGAACCACTCCAAATAACTTCTAGAATAGTATAATTTTCATAAATTTTTTGGAGGAAGGCTTCCGATTTAACTTTCGGCTTAGGAGCCAGGACGTTAAAAACACAACAAATACCCCTGGATAGTATAATTATTCATAGAATAAAAATATAGATGCGGCCTACCCAATATTTTTAAATGTTGACCGAAAAAAAATTATCACGTTCTTCTTCACACAAGTTCCTACTATATTGTTACTATATATTTTGACAATGAACATACAAAAGTACCACCCAGGAAAAATAAACCTCCTTCAAATAGCTTCAACAGTCATCCAAGGTCTAAAATTTTACCCAGTCAGGACCTATGGACTAGTTGAGCCACC
>CABEEJ010000729.1:161097-184373 GCA_901482245.1 Timema douglasi
CCCCCCCCCACCTTACAAATATCTTCCGGAGCCCCTGAGTATTTCTCAAACAAATTTTTCAAAAGTGGTTGCCTCTAGTAGCTATATGGAGTTTGAGGAAAAAGCTATCTTTCAGCTTTGTATTCGAGAATATCAGAAGGAAATGAACTAAATCTAGAGGGGTAGGATTTATTCCAGGAAGGGGAAAACATTATTTCCAGAGGGGAAGGGCAGTTCCCCTTGGTTCCATCATCATCATTGGCTATTCCTCACTATGACAACACAGAAACTATAGAAGAACTCTGATAGAAAGAAACTTTTATAAAATACAAACATAATTTTTTAGTCAACAATGATTTTATTTTAAGTATAACTACACTAATAGGTCTAAAAAATACAATCACAAGATTAAAAGTGAAGTTTATGGAAATACACCAATACAAATAGTTGTGATTGAACTTCGACCTTTTGAGTTGGGAGTGCAGACAAACTACACCAACTATACTGTTTCAAAGTGAGAAGTTTCAAGTTTTAGTATTTAGTTTTCTTGAATTGAAAAATACATTTACAAGAAAAACACTATCCTAAATGATTTGTGTATCATATGTTTCTAGGTCATCAACAATCACTGCTACCCATCAGGTTACATTTGAATCAATTTGAGAGAATGTACAGGAAAGAGGGATTAAATAAACTGACACAAAAAGGGTATTACATTTGAGGGGTACAGGGGGAAGTAGGAGGGGGAGAGTTCAATTTTAACTCAAATTTAGTCAGTGCTTCCCTCTGTAAAACAATCATGAGACCTTTATAATGCAATTTAGATTATAGTTAAAAGAGGTCTCGGTCATATTTAAATTAATTTAAAAAATAAAAATCTTTTCTAAGTTTCTTATAAGGTTTGAGATATCAAAGTTGTTGCCCTGGAAAATGTGAGTAGTGTGACTTCTCCTCTTTTCACTCATGCCGAATTTTGAAAATAAAAATACAGTTTACATTTTACATTTCCCCTGTACAAAGAGATAATGATTGTCTCTTGAAAAAAGAATTGATCATTACCTCTCAATTCCTCGACCTAGACTTTGTTCCATCGGTACTCATCGGGAGGAAGTGTGAAATGTGAAATGTAACTTCTGGTGGTAGCAGTGTAAAGTGTGAACTGAGTTCTTCTTTACAATGTAAAAGATATTGTAACTGTCACCATCATTATGATGAGAATATGTTATATATATTGTGTTTGCTCCCTTCAATTCGTTCCTACCAGTTTTCACTATATCTTCCTCCACATATAACAAAATGTACCCCAAAAAGTGAAGAGGTTTTCCTTAAAGAGTTATATTTCACCAAAGAGTGCACAGAGCACAAGTCTCACCCGCAAGAGATCCAAGGTATATGACATTAACTAAGGCAATGGAACTATTAAATTATTTTTTTAAAGAAATCTATCCTTATATATTTCTCTAATTTGTTTACATAGTCGGTGGAGTGGAAGTCCCATTACGTTGAAATAATCTCCTTCAATTTTTTCGATCAAAGATCCACCAATACCTTGAATACCATATCCTCCGGCCTTATCTCTGAAAAAATATAAAAATAAAACATCTAGATTATATAGGGAAAAAGTCATATTTGTCTAATAATAAACCATATGTGTGTACATGCCATGTATAATTGTTGGAACATATGGGATTTTTTTAGCACCCTATCTTACTACCCATTGGGGTTATATACAAATAAGTTTATTAATCAGTAAGTAGTATATTCCTTCCCAAGGACCTCATGGAACCAAGTGCAGTGCCTAAAAGGCACAACTTATAAATGTTGCGATACTAGTGGAAAGTTCAAAAATTATGCCAATATATTAAGGACGACCATTTCTCATATCATTATATTATCAGAGGCTATGTGTTAAATTTTATTAATATATTATTTCATTAATTTAAAGGCTTAAGTTTACTAAATAACTCAAGATTTTATTAACAATTTTATAGTTAAATAATTAATATCTTAACATAACTTCTTAATAGCTACAGTAGCCCCATGGCTTCTTTGGTGCTGACTGACAGTTTTGAAAAGTTACCAGAACAAGTTACGTATCCCTACGCCGAACCAGATGATCAGCAAAAATATGTGTTTAGCAGCTGTCACTTCTGACAGTAAAAATTTAGGTATATACCTAAATGTTGACTGTCAGAAGTCAGCTGTTAGCTGTCAGTCAGCACCAAAGAAGCCATGGGGCTAGTGTACTTTAGATAACATTAAAATATTTTTTTTAAATTGACGACCAAATGGAAGGATTAACGGCGAAATCGACAGACAGGTGAACATACCTCAAAGAGTAGTTGGATGTAGGTGGACTAATGCAAATAATGAAGAAGTATTGAAAGAGGCAAAGATGGCAGTATATAAAAGAGTGTTAGTACCAACAATGTTATATGGATGAACTTGGAATGAGATATCTAAGAAATATACATGGAAAAACTCATATGGACAAAGTCAGTAATGAATGGGTGCTGAAGGAATAGGTCAAGGTAAAAGAAGTGTCTTAGGTTGGTTTGGGTATGCTGATAGGATGAGTGTGGATCAAAAGGAGTAGACCATGTAAGATATGATTAAATGTGGCTGACGAATGTGTGAAAATAAAAAAGCATGTATGTCTTGTATGGATGTTGTTGAAGCGAAGGGAATATTCAAGGATAGGGAAGTGTGGAGAAAGTTAGTAAGAATGGATTAAGTATAGGAGATTTTTTTTTTAGCTAAATGCACAAAGTTTGCTACCAACCCTATCAGGACCCAGAGTCCTTGATGTTTCACCAACTCATGCCATCTCTGTCATATTCACACAATCACTATCAATGAAAGGACTAGCTGTCTCTTTATCTGCATCTATTATATCAAAGGAAAGTTGGCCTAACCTCAAAATGTACTTTCTTTCTCATCTCTAGTTTTATTTCATGAGAGCATCCCTTTATTGTATAAGGCTCTTAATGTGTTAAAAGTGTCACTCACAGTGGTTCTCCAGTATCGACATAAGCCTTGATGACATTTGGATCCAACTTGTCGAAATACACTTGAGTACTCTCATAGAACTTTATAGTTGAAGATCCCGTGTTTAGGACCACGCCGGTGTAAACTGTGTGAGGGCGGCCACTCAGTCTGAGTAAAAATACAAAAAAAAAAACCTTTTGAATTCCAAAACCACCTGGAGGGTTTAAACATGTTACATAATTTCATTAGAAAATATTATATATAAATTCAAAAATTCCCGTTCTTGTGAAGTTCAAGATAATATGGTGGTCTTGTTTGGATATCTGTGTGTGTCCCAATTAACAATTTAGAACTATCTAACCATAATGGATATATTTCAATCTGGATTGATACACAGGTGATATAAGTTTATATTTTTCAAGTTGGTGTAGGTGCTTGTTTAAGAGAATGTACCATCTCACCAGCTGTGTTGTATCATAGTGCAGCAACCAGGATAGTCTTAGTTAGAAAATGATGACCTTGAGACCAGTAAAACCATTTACTACATTAAAAAATAATGATAAATAAAGTGAAAAAAGAAATCATTTAAAAAGCAAAAAATATATATTATAATCAGTTTCACTATTGTCAAACGAAGAATGCATAAAACTGCACTTAGGAACATTTTTTGACTATAGTTGTGTATTTAATTTACCAGTTAATCGGCTGTTTGAAGGGTTCGTAAAGCTCATGTTATAATTTTCCAACGAATTTAAAAATAACACCTGGACACAGGAAACAAACACGAGACTCTTGGTTTAATGTACCAATGCTTTACCAATGATTGTCCCGTAGTCAGGGTCATTCTTCTTTCATATTGTAAGACAGAGTCTGTGATGGACATGTGAATATCATCAGCTACTAAAAGCTATAATTGATATGACAGCCACCGGTGACTCAGTTGTGGCTCTGTGCAGTCAAAAGTACAAGTACATTATACATTTCAAGTTAATCAAGATGGAAGAAAGCAACGCTGTACAATTAAATATAATATATTATATGAAAGGTAAAGCATGGGGGATAAAACGTTATATTTACAGATATCAGCCGTAACAGAAATATATCCCCAACGATTCCTATGTCCAGGTGTCATTTTTCAGTTTATTTGTACTGGCTAATATTCGTAAATATAATATTTCATCCCGCAAGCTTCACCCTTCAAATATACTTGATTCTATAGGGTTGCATTTTAATTTTTCTCAACACCTTGTAGAGAAAGTATTGTGATCATCAAAAAATCGAACATGAGATTTTGATAAATGTTGACGTTTCATGACCCTCTGAAATAAAAAAAAAGTTGTTTTCGCAATGTCATCTGTACATCTGTTTATCTGTACCTCAGGCTAGAGCTGAAATTATTTTACCAAATGGGTTAAAACTTTACATCTGGGCTTTTCATAAGGTCTTCCGGCGAGGTTTTTGGAATTAGATATCCAACCCAAAATTTAAGAGTGGTTTACCAGAAGACAAAAAGAGAAAAAGTCAATTTTCTCGAAATTCACTCTACCAATTTTGATTAAATTTTATATTTAGACACTTTATAATTATAAACAAGAAGTAAATTTTCATTTTCATTAAAATGACTTTGAGGGTACTTTACATGAGGGAAATTTTCCAATTTTGATCATTTCTTCACAACTATTTGAGATACAAAATAGCTTATAGTTATAAAATTGTATACTATTAAAGATAAAAATCATTTATTTGAAATATTTTTTCATAAAACTATAATTTCTGAAATATAAGAATCTATATATACTTTTTAATTCAGGTCTTTGAAAATGAATTCGATTCTTATGCCCTTTGGTGGACAAAGATATTTCTCTTTTCTCAAACTTTCTGTAACAGTGATCCTAGTTCTTAATGTCATAGAGTAAATAATAGTGTGTATTATTTCATTTATGATTTTTGGTTTAGTGTTTCTACAACAATGTATAGACATTATTTTGTTTCACAAATCTGAGTTTTTAGTAAATGTCTATTTTAAGATAAAAGAGAGAGAAAGTCTGTGCGGTGCAACGTATTATTTATTTCCATGTTATTTTAATTTTGGGTATTTTTTTGTACACATGTGAATGCTGAAATGAACCAACTTTATTACAGGTGATGGCCTGGAGAGTAATATATATAGATGCAGAGGTTCGATACATTTTGTATACTGGTAGGCTAGATGTTTGATCAGCAGATAAGTATAACTAGTAAACAATGGCAAAGTCCATTCACAATAGGTTTTTACCTTGATGACAGTTCGAAAATCATATGTTTAGGTTTTGGGTTGCCAACACTTGTACAAGATCACTGTTTTGTTATAAATGTAAAGATCTTTGATTACCTGTTATATATTACATTTAAAATAACATAAACTTAAGTTTTCTCATACTATTTCATTTTTTTAAATAATTTCTTTTTATCCAATCTTGAAACAATATTTTAAACATAATTAAAAGTACTTATTCTTCGTTTTGGAATGTTATTGACTATGTGTAATATAGTGCACACGTCAATACCTTTTAATACAGGCATCGTATTTACTTGGAAAAGAGAAAATTGTTGTCATTTTTTTTACATACAATAAATTATTATTATTATTATTAGCACCGCGTCTTACTACCCATTCGGGTTATACGCACTTACGATAATGTGTAATGGTAAGGTGATTAATGAAGGACCTACAGTTTAACGTGGAATCCGAACCACGGTGGAGGCCTGGCATTCCTCACATTCACAAGATGTCTTGTCAGAGGGTAAGGAAGGGTTTGGTAATCAGATAAATCTTTGCCGGGCATACAATAAATAATGTTATAATTATTTTATCTTATTTTGAAATATTTAACTGAATAAAATATTTACATCAACTGCGTGTCTGCATCATTGTAAAAAACATGTTTACCGTCATGTTCAAACATATGGTTTAAATTCATCTGTCGCCATTTTGAAGCTATGTTCGTTAGAAGTTTTTGTGAAAGTGGTGTGAATATTTTTTTTAAGTGGAATAAAATGATAAATAAACTTTTTGTTCGGCCTCAAATAGATATATAAATAATATTGGCCTAAATTACTGTGGTTAACTATCACATTAATATATTACCATCTGTTTTCATTAGTCATCCAAAGTGATAGATGTCAGCTGTTGGCGTAGTGATATATTAGGGATTACTTCTAGTAACATTTCGAGCTGTCATTCAGGTAAACTTAGGTCATCAATGAATTATAAGGCTTACATTTTATTCTGAACACTAGACTTTTGTGATTGAGCTCCCCAAGACTTTTGTGAAAACTTAAATAAATCAACAGGAAACTCAAACTGAACCAAACACATGTGGCCTTGATCTTCAGGCAGCTATAATTATGTAAATGACATGCACCATGATTACTTATGTCCCATTTAAACACCCCATAATGTAGGGGTGTGCAAATTCCACTTTTAAAATTCAAAGCCAGGTTGAAATGAATAATGATATACTCTCAAAACTGAATTGAAGTTTGAATATTTAAAAATATGTTTAAGGTTGGTTAAAAATATACTTTATTCCAAACATAATTAATATATTTTGTGTTGAATGATAAATTAAGTTATTATCACAAAATTCAATTTAATTTTTTTTTGTACTAACACTGATTTTTGATAAAAAAAATATTAGCTGATAATGAAGAACCAACCCATAAATGTGTGTTTTAACTTATTATTTTTTTGCTTACTCTTTGTAACTGTCAAATCCGGAATTTTACTTTTGAATCAAAGTCAAAGTTTTCGAAGCTTCATACACCCCTACTAAAATGTATACATAATGTAGTATTTAATTCTCCAAAAGGTCAAGTGTTCACATATTTTTAAAATTATTCCACAGAGAAAAATACTCATGTCTAGTAGTGCCCTTGCCATTTTTCTTTCAAGTGGTCCATCAAGACACAAAATATGAGGTGTGTGAGTATGACAAAATTCACAACATCCTCCGAAATCAATTAATGATAAGTGTAAATTATGTAATCGGTAATATTACCTATTTTTGTTGCTTACTATCCATAGACCATGATAAGTTTAAAACCATTAGTGATTATTTATAAAAAAAATACTGCTTTTAAAATGTATTCTGTAAAAGTTAGTTTTGACAAGTAGGTAGCCCATTGATCTGAGGGTTTTGAGTTCAATTCCTGGCATGGATGAAGAATTTATCATTGATGAAATTGAAAGTTTCACTTTAAAGTTAATGAATTAACAGCTTGTGGACTGGAAGTTATGTCTTTTCTAGAATTCAGTTTGCAAGTTTTGTGCTGATATAATCAGTTGTTTCAAAAAGTTGAAATAAAAATAGGCCTAATACCCCAAATAAATAAAGATACTATCAGAAAAGTTTATATTTTTCCATATTCCTTGCAGTTTTTTTGGTAGAGTTTCGGTTTCAATTCGCAAATTGTGAGTTTTACCAAAACTATATGTCCAGCCATATTATATAATTTCCGAATATAACATTTTAAACACCATTTTGCAAGTATTTTTCATAGTTTGATCAAAAACTAGGCGAAATTTTATTTGCATTTAACATTGTATATTATTATTATTATTATTTAGCACCACGTCTTACTACCCGTTCGGGTTATACACTTTAAGTACTAATTACGCTAATGGATTAGGAATTGGGAAGGTTGAATTAGAGGAAGTGAACCCACTTTTGCGTGGAGGGAGAGTGGAAAACCATTTAAGAAAAACCACCCCCAGTTCACCCGACCGATATTCGAACCTCGATCTCCCCGTCCTCAGCAGTCAAGCTCAACACGACTAGCGTGTTAGCCAACTATGCCACCGAGGCGGGTAACATAGTATAAAGTTGACATATTTATAATCAGAATATTTTAAGTGTTTTTACCTTTCAAGCATATTTATGGCCTTTTCTTTGTTTTCAGGTTTTCCTAAAATAGTGCCATCAATGGCTACTATTGTATCGGCACCAATGATTAGATCTGGTGAACTCGCATTTTTGATCAATCGTTCAGACACTTCCTTCACTTTGTTATAAGCTGTGGCTATTACAAAGTCTCCTGGACATTTGTATTTTCTTGGATCCAGATCTTCTTCATATTGAGACACACATACTTCAAATGGCAATCCCTAAAATGTTAAAAATAATTGCAGTTAGTTAAAAACTAAGATCCAAAATTTTTATGATTATTATTTTCATGGAAAAAATAGATAATACTTAAAGGGTTGCCCTCTTTTTTAAAAAAATACCAAATTCCCTGTATTCTCCAGAAGAAACTCCAATTTTCAAAACAATCTAGATTCTAGAGCAGGCATGTCAAACTTGTTTGATCATAAAGGCCAAATTTAAAATTGAAAATACTGATAACGGCGCATTAAAAAAATTCTTGCTTATACAAAAATAAGATTAAGAATATATAGTAAGATTTGGTGCTAATATAATATTTTATTTGCAGTAGTGGGATTTGGTAGGGAGTCGAACCAAAATAATTATCAGTTCTGGTTCTCATTTCGGCTCTCCAAACAAAATTTTAAATGTTCTGGTTCCTGAAAATTAAAAATTCCTATTCTTTGTGGCTCTTAATTAGGTTCTGGATTTTAAATATTTACATTTATTAGTTTTTATATCATCAACATAATTGTAAATAGAACATATTATTAAAATATAATATATTACAGAATACAAGTTATTTATAGAAAAAAATACAAATAGTTCAGGAGTTTGATAATGGCACAGTTTATTTATAATCCAGGGGGTCATATGAACCAAGGATCATTTTATTTTATTTTTCTTTGACAGAACTCTAAACAATAATAAAAATACCACCTCTGTAGTGTAGTGGTCAGAGTTTCTGGCTACATATCCAAGGTCCCAGGTTTGATCCCTGGTGCTTCCAGATTTTCTGTGAAACAATGGGTCTGAAACGAAGTCGACTCAGCCACATGAGGACTTAAAAGACAAGGGGATCACTGTGCTGATAGATGGCACCCTATATTCACAGAGGTTGACACTATTTTTGCCAAGAGACGACAGATGCTCGGTTGGTATGGCTTGATTGCGGGCTGATGCCATTGATTTTTTTCGTATAATTAATGAAAATGATTTCATTTTATTTTAAAATTAATACATAAAAAAATTATTTGATTTTCAACTGAAAAAAGAAACTATCTAATGCTGGTCTTATGCAGCCAAACCAGTTACTTACCATGTCGGGAACAAAAGGAAATAAATAGTGTAGAACTATATGATTTAAATTTATTTGTGAAACATTTAACTCAGCTATACAATGTATCTGATAATTATTTAAATAAAGAAATTCCACAATGGGTAATATTTATTCTGCCCCATCTATCAATTAACTCAAATAATCAGGTATTAACCAAATTATAAAAAATACTTCTAACTCCAGACACAATTAAACACAAACTTTGGACCATGTACTTAAATTAATATTTGGCGGCAGGGAGAGAAGATTAATAATTTGTGACCCCTCCCTCCCTTTACCATCCTAAGCAAACTGGCCATCCAACAACAACAGCTCAAGGCGAATCATGCACATGATAAATTCATCATGGGCCGAAATTATTTTTCAACGGGTAAAAATGATAAAAATGACCCCCTCCTAGAACCCCTTCCCTCACAAAATTACAGAAATATACCTGCATTGGCCACCAAAGCGCCAGTTAATCTTGGACCTTTGCGGAGGTCGAATCTGTGTTTCTCTTGAGCTCATATTACTACCGTGTATTTTAAATCTGTACTTGAGTCATTATTATACAAAACTATGAAGTTTGAACCCCCAAGTTTAGTGATTCCTAGCAAACATTCCTTATTATTATTATTATTATTATTATTATTATTATTAGCACCGCTTCTTACTACCCATTCGGGTTATACGCACTTACGCTAATGTGTAATGGTAGGGTGATTGTGAGATGAAATGGAGGACCTACAGTTTAACGTGGAATCCGAACCACGGTGGAGGCCTGGCATTCCCCACATTCACAAGATGTCTTGTCAGAGGTGAAGGAAGGGTTTGGTAATCAGATAAATCTGTGCCGGGACCTGGGATTGAACCCCGGCCGCCTGCATAGAAGTCTGACACCTTACCCCTAGACCGCCAGGTTACCCAAACATTCCTTATCTTTCCGACTTAGTTGTGTGAGGCAGTAAGGGGCTACTGCTTGACGAGGGCTAGGGGAGTTGATGTTGGTTGTACACCAATGATTCAACCTAAAAGTTTCTTGTGACTTACAGCTGAAAACTGTGAACATAAACAGATTACCTACCACTACACAAAAACTATTACAAACAAATAAGCCATCAGAGAATCGTGAGCTTGTTTGCATATCATGTGGGAGACCTGGGTTCAAACCCCAGCTGGGTACACTAAAGTCATTTTCCACATATCATTCTTAATGCAATTATTGTAGAGATAATTCATTTAGAAAAGATTAAAGAAGCATTTTAGTAGATGAATATATAATAATATAGTAGGCCTAACTATAATAAATTCACGACCTTAGTTTACTTGGATGACAGCTCAAAAAGTTACTAGAAATAATCCCTAATAGATCCCTATGCCAACAGCTGATATCTATCACTTTGGATAACTGTATTGAAAACATATGGTAATGTATGAATTTGATAAGGAACCACAGTAATTTAGGCCAATATTATTTATATTTATTTGAGGTTGGGCACAAAGATTATTTATCGCTCTATTCGACTTAAAAAAAAATGCACACCACTTTCACAGACAGTGTAGTGAAAATAGCATCAAAATGGTGGGTGAATTCAAACCATGTGATACATGACAGAAACAAATTCTTTACAATGTATATATTGGGTATAGTTGTACATCAGAGAGAACTTAGAAAAACTAAGCAAATTTCAAAATTCTCACACTTTACGAATAGCTAGAAGGCTGAAATTTGGCAGAATTGTACATAAAAGAGCATTAAGAAAAACTATGTAAATTTATAAATGGTGACCTAAGAACTGCAGGGGTTTCCCCACTTCGTAAATAGCTAGAAAGCTGAAATTTGGCATAGTTGTAGATTAGAGAGAGAATATTTATAAAAACTTTGTAGATTTCAAAATTGAGATCTGGAAATTAGGGGAACCTTGGGAGGTTTATATATAGATAAAAAACGTTTAAGGGAAGGTAGAAAATGGAAATTTGGTACACAAGTAAGGGGTTACCATTCCAGATAGTAAAACCATTCTTAAACTATGAAATTTCAAGTTCAGGATTGGTGAACTGGAAGTAGTTTTGTAAAAAGTTTAAAAATTGATAGAAACATCTACTTAAAATGCTGGTAAAAACTTAAACTATGCAAGAAGTCAAAGGGACCACTCCATTTAACAAAAAAAAAGTGTTATCATTCCAAATTTTTAAAAGACTCTGTGTGAAATTGGGGTTGGAGGATATATCTTCTCTATATAATAAATCAAAAGCCTTCACTCACCTACTCACTCATCAATAATTTTCCCACTTTTTGAATAGATAGAAGGCTAAAAATTAAATATGGCATAGTTGTAAGCCTTAGGTTATTTCAAAATACTATGTAAAGATAATTTGGAACTTCAAAATGGGGCATGAGGAAATGAGGGGATTATAATAGATAAAATTTTCAATTGGGGTTTGAAATTGAAATTTGGCACAAAACTAAATGGACCACTCCAGAGAATCCAGTAATTTCGATAATTTTAAATCTATGAGAAGGAGTTGGTTAAATAAGGGAAAGGGATTAAGAATTTCAAAACTAATATAAACAGCCTCTATGTGTGGTATAAAACAGAAATGTGGCAAGCAGGTCTAGGGCACAATACAACTAATTATTCTGTAAATATAATAATTGTTAAAATAGAACTCCAGCCATTCAAAGAATGGGCATTTCAGCCAGTTTTATGTAAAATTAACCACAGGGAGAGCAACTAAATCTTAAATTATGTTTGAATATTAATCATTTATTGTTTTAAATTGTGTTACGAGACATTAAAAGTAGGTTGACTAAAAACACAATGTCAAAATAGAGATAGAATCTAAAAATTTGTCAAAAGCTGAACTTTATTTTAGATTAACTTCTCTATACACAATATTTTGAGCTCTTGCTTATTGTTGCTAGTAAAAAAAGAAAGAAGAGTGACAGAGTATTAATAATTGGTTGTTAAAAGATTTAAAACAAATTAAAGTTACATAGTACTGTAACAGTTTACAGTTTAGAAAAAGGAATAATTCATTTTCAACATTTCTGGCCTAATTTGATTGATATTTTGAATCAGCCATATCAAATTTTAGTTTTTTGGACTTTTCTAGAAAACATTCTACATTTCACCAATCTCCAATTAGAAATTTCAAATATTTAGGATTTAATGGGGTATTTGGAGTAATCCCACTATTTTTTTTGGCATTTTTAGTTGTCCATGTTTACTAAAACTGTACAGTGATTCAGGCATGATTGAATAATACACAGACAGACAATATTCAATTCGTATATTGTATTAGTAGGATTTAAGCTTTTTAGGTATCTTGGTTTTGGAGATACTAATTGCGCTTAGACACATATCCTTAAAAACACAGAAGAAACACATACAAACAAATACACAAATATATATTCTAATTTTTTTAGAATGTTATAAGTTCATTAATTGATACATTGAGTTTAGGAATGTGTAGTAAAGATTTGACGTTAATGATACAATTATAAATAAAAAAATTACAGTAAAAACATTAGACCATTTAATCGCAGGAGAGTCGAATATAGGCCTGTCCAAAACAGAACATTTACATCTCACATCAGTAGATATAAGGATATATTGTTACATTTTCTATTTTACTGATTACTATTAATAAATTGACAGAAACAAATTGTTCAGCTTTCTCAGCCTTTTGCCTGTAATAGTTCTACGACCCAACACACCCGCTTATTGGACTCGCAATTACGCAGTTAAGTAATTTTGTCTGTCTACAATAACACATACAAACACTATCGTATGTCGGAACTGAACATTGTCCATCTCTTGCGAGTGAGTCGTTAAGTTTGCTTGCACTCATTCAATCAGAAACAAATGATCAGACCACTCTAATAAGATAAAATGGATACATAGTTAAATAATCTAGGAGAACATTTTATTTTCTTGGCAATAATATGTAGTAGAATATATTACATTTTAAAATTGACTAATAAAAATAATTTAATGGTTTATGTTTTTTTATCTGAAGTGATGTATGTTTGAAAACTTTAATATACGGCTTTAATAATGTAGTCACAAAGTTTTTAAAACGAAATTCAATGATAGTTTCATAGAATGTGTGCTAGGTGAAATTTAGCTTCAATAATAATTTGATATTGTTTTCAAAATGTTAATACATGCTGGTTATGATTCTTTACCAAATCTATCAGAAACAAGAGCTTCCCAAATAAATGTTGATTTTAATTTAAAGTAAATTAAGATATTTTCAAAAACGTGATTGTAGAAAGTCTATTTTGAATTTAAGAGGAACAAAATTACGAGTAAGCTTGCGATTGTATAATTACAAGTCCAACAAGCCGGTATGTTGTTTGTAGACGAGTTATAAGTGGACTCTGAAGTAAGGTTAAGCGTAAAAATTTCAATTATGAATCAAATTTGAACAAACAATTATATTTTTTAGAACCATATGGAACAAACTTGTTACTATCAGACATATTTTAAAAATTATGATTTTTAATAGTTAGGGAACAAACCTGTCGGTTTTGTTTTTTAACAGTGTTTATTTTGATTGGATGAAAGGTAAGGTGGATCCAGGAAGCAATTTTTGGGGGGGAGTGGAAGAACTTTTACCTGGAGGGAGGAGTACAAAATAGCTACCAAATTTTTTCAAATTAAACACTCAAAAGAAGTGACGTTTTAAGGTAATCCTGGACTTCAAATCCACTCAGATGTGCTTAATTTTAAATTCCAATTTTTGTTTGTTTGTCACCTGACCATTTGGGAGGAGGGGGAAAGGATGGTTTCATAGACACTAGCAAAAAGCTAAGAGCCTGAGCAGTGAAGGATATGTAGTAGCCTAATATTTTAAAAAGTTAAATTTTGTATCACTGTTGACATACTATCTTTAAAGTACATTTTGTGATAGTATCTGTTATTGTTATTTTCAATGTCAAGTTTAGTCAAGAATTGAATAATAAAAGCGAAGTAAATGATTAACTCCTGATTTCTGCCATGCTGGTTCACGAAGACTAAATGTATCGAGCTGTGGTGACACGACTGGATCAAATGTAATCACTAAATGGTGGAATGAGCTAACCAGACGAGCTTCTTTGTTCTTCTTAGAAAAAAACTACTGCCACAAGATGGTTGTTTACATGGCGTAGTTAGCAGCCATCACAAGTTCAAGCAGTGAAAGAAAATACGAGGCACGTCCAGAAAGTAAGAGTATTGGTTGCCCTCTCATGCTGTGAGAAATTTTTTTCCAAGGTTGGCAACACTGAGTGGTAGTGGGGGTTCTTTTGAACACAACGAGCACAGGCGGACCTTGTTAGTATGAAAACTCGCCTTGTAGTGTGTTTGTGTGAAAAATGTTGATAAGAAATCCCGCCAAGTGTGAGGTGCCCACTTTCATCAGGTTCCTTCTCGCTGAAGGTAAAACACTGACTGAAATTTTTTCACGGATCAAAACTGTTTATGGTGAAGGTATTATGAGCCGAACGAACGTGTTTAAGTGGTGTCATGAGTTTAATGAAGGCAGAACGAATGTTCATGACGATCAGAGGTGTGGAAGACCTTACATTTCGACCAATGAATTGGTGCAAAAAATCGAGAAAACTGTTTGTGAAGACTGCCGATTGACAGTGGATGAAATTTCTGCGATGTTTCCGCCACTCTCCAGATCTCTCTTACACAAAACCATTACAGAAACGCTGGGATTCCAAAAATTGTGCGCAAGATGGGTCCCAAAACAAATGACAGAGCAGCACAAAGTGAATCGGGTCACTAGCTCTCACGAATTCCTTGAGCAATTTAAATTGGAAGGTGAGAATTTTCTGTGCTCGATTGTGACTGGAGATGAAACCTGGGTGGCTCATTACACTCCTGAGACAAAAAAAACAGTCATCACAGTGGCGGCACACCAGTTCTCCATCTGCCAAAAAATTCAAAGCCTCAACTTCGGACAAAAAAATCATGGCCACTATGTTTTGGGACTGAAAAGGGACCCTTTTGATCAAATTTTTGCCGCAGGGGGAGATGATTAATGCAGCACAATACTGTGAGACACTAAAAAAGCTCAAGAGAGAAATTCGAAACAGAGGGGAATGTTGACGAAGGGAGTGCACTTGTTGCACGACAAGACCCGCCCGCACATGGCCAACGCCACCAAGGCGCTTTTGGACTCATTTGGTTGGGACATTTTGAATCGCCCCGCATACTCCTCTGACTTGGCGCTTTCAGACTTTCATCTTTTCACCTCCCTGAAGACTCACATGGGTGGAACAAAATTTTCAACCGATGAGGAGGTGAAACAAGAGGTCCTGTGAACTGGAAGGAGATGGCGGGAGAATTCTTTGAGGAGGTCAGCAAAAAGCTTGTGCCACAGCTCACAACCTGCATAGAATGTGAAGGCAGCTACGTGGAGAAATAACTGACATATTTACCAACAAAGTCCTGTAATTTTGTTTTAAATACAATTTTTTTTTTAAATAGAAAAATCGAGTACTCTTACTTTCTGGATGTGCCTCGTAGTAAGGGGAAACGGGGAGGAGTATTTGTCTACTCTAATGTTAGGACCGAGTTCTTAAATTCTCCATTAGTTTCAGGTATTGCCAAGCCAGTCAAACATGGAAGTTCCACACATTAGTGTATTAAGCAAAGTGATGTGTTAAAGCGATTTACACCACAAGATGGATTCATATGTAGTTTTGAAAGTCAACCTCATTGAGGCAATAATCAAACATCTGCTAGCTCTCAACTAATCCTCCAGAAAATTGATATAAATTTAAGACCTTAACTCACTAAGGTAAAAATTAAATAAATAATTACAAGCTGCTTTATTAAAAAGTTATTTTTAAATGTAGAAATGATATTTAATTATTTAAAAAGTATTTAGGTGATTGTATTGAAATATTTTCACTTTAACCCAAAGTAATTTATTAAGTCAAATAAAAAAAAATACATAGAAATTATGGTTTTAGAAAATTAATTTGATCAAATATTATCAGTTAAAACTTATTTTAAAGCAGATTAAAAAAAATGTATATATATTTCTTTTGAATCAAAATAGAATTAGAATCAATCTTGCTGAGAGAAAAAAAAGTTTTCTCAAAAAGAATCTGATGCACGATTATCCCTATATTTTTTTAACTTTTAGGAATAATACTTTTAAATAAATTTATTTGTGATTTAACTTAGCATTTCTCAAAAAAAAAATCCTCTTTACATGTGTTTGCTGCCACTCAAAGTTGAATGCATCTTCCTGAGCTCTTATCTTAAAGAGTAAAATGAGAACCTCTACATAATGACAGTAATCATTCCTCAACAATCTGAACTGATTAGTGCTTAGTGTTAAGTGCTTATATATACACTTCTATAATCCCCTTGGAAAATATAAATATCCTATCAACATCAAAATTCCTAAGGAAAAGAGGAATTTTATTTGAGTAAGATTAAGTTTCAGAAAGAAGGGCATAAAATGCAATTATAAATTAATGATTACTTGTATAAATTTTGAACCTGTAAGAACCTTTTCCAACCCAAAAATAAATAGTGATTCAGGTTCTTAAGCACATACTTTTTGGATTCCTGTTCCAGTTATGGTTCCTTAAAAATAACGTAATTTTGGATATCGGTTATAGTTCGATTCCCTGGTATTTTGTGCTAAGTCTTTCAACTATGTGGTAAATTCCCTTTCTGATGACAAACGCATGTCCGTAAACCGCAATATGGTTCATCATAAAGTCCGCGGGCCGCACAAGATCATGGATTGAGCCACATGAGAGTTTTACATTCCTGCTCTAGAGGTCCGGGTAGTATAGAGGATAATATTTTTTTTAAATAAAATTGGCCAGTTTGCAGTGGTGTTTAAAATATAATGAGTTGAAATAGGGGATATATATAAACTTAAAATATATTGCCACAAATCACAAATATTTCAGTATCTATTTTAGTCTCATGTAAAATTTCATTATTTTTTTCTAAATACAAACTTTTTCTGTTTTTTCCCAGATCTTATGGTTTTCTCGGTGTGTTTTAATGTATGCCAGATCCAACATAATGTTCCTAGCTAGGCTACTTACAATCACTAAGAACTTGGAAGTTCAACATAATATTCTGGCACACAATCAGTGCAAGTCTGGGAGCAAGTTTTTTTTTCTTAATCTTTGGTATAATTTTTTTTATTATTATTTAGCACCGCGTCTTACTACCCGTTCGGGTTATACGCTTTAAGTACTAATTATGCTAATGGATTAGGAATTGGGAAGGTTGAATTAGAGGAAGTGAACCCGCATTTGCGTGGAGGGAGAGTGGAAAACCATTTAGGAAAAACCACCCCTAGTTCACCCGAGCAAGATTCGAAACTCGATCTCCCCGTCCTCGGCAGTCTAGCTCAACACGAAACTAGCGTGTTAGCTAACTACCCCACCGAGGCGGGTCTTAGATCTGTTGAATGATCAAAAAGTTACCAACACAAAGTCGTCTAAGCGTCCTTGGGGGAAGGAGGGAAGGGTGTTGACATAGAAGGCGTCCTCAGACGATACAAGTTTTTTTTTGCTTGAGCGCCACTAATCTTAAGACATAGTAGGTCTAAAAATTGGACTAAATGTTTGGTAATGTCTGTAAATGTTTGTAAATGTGATAAATAAGCTAAGTTATTTGAAAAATGAAATATT
Source organism: Timema douglasi (assembly GCA_901482245.1). NCBI lineage: Eukaryota > Metazoa > Arthropoda > Insecta > Phasmatodea > Timematidae > Timema > Timema douglasi. Next base: position 178,955 of record CABEEJ010000729.1, read on the forward strand.
TTACCACACTAGATAATATTTCCTTTCTTCTTGGTGATGAGCTAGCCAAAATAATCTTTTGTTTCTTTAGGATGCCCATTATAGGTTCCAACATCTTGACACAATGGCTGGAAAAAAAAATTGCAGTATTTTGACACAATTTTTACAGTAGAGATTGATTTTTTCTTAATTTTATCTATTTTATTTACTTTTCTTTCTTTGAGGTACCGGTATTTAACATGTACTTTCTGAACCGACTGATTATATCAGTACACAAGAATTTTTATGAGCGAGAGAAAAAGAGCCTATCAATTTTGCCGAGAAAAATATTTTTTGAATATCTTCCAGGATTCTTTTAAATGCCACAATTGACATAGGACCGACGGCTTTACTCCCCCTCCAAAGGAAGTTGTGCTAAGGATTTGTATTGATCAAGAAACATTAGTAGACCCAGTTAGGGTTTGAAACCACAATCATTGAGTCCTGAGGCGAACACTTTACCCCAAGACCACCAAGGTCGACTTCTTTAGTTACTAATGATTGATAGATGTAGTCGTACAGAAAAGTAAATGTTGGTGTGAACAAAAAATTAAAAAAGGTAAACTTTAATAAGTTTCGATGGGTATAATCACATATTAAGTAGCCTGTAATTGGTACCATATAAGAAAATTAAATAGTTTCTCAAAATTGTTTTTAATTCCTATAAATAGGCTTTGCAAACAAAAAATAGATTTGGGTCAAAGAGAAGCGTCTTTGCTATAAGCAACCATGAAAAATCACAAAATAATTTGTAAGCCTAATTTATTTTACAATGTCCCCAACAAAGCTCACATCACACCATCTTCTATATATTTTAAAAAGCTTTTGTGTAGGCTTAGGAATTGTATGTCAATTCAAATATCAATTTAGTAGAGCTTAATGTAAAAATTTATATGAATGTTAATTAATAGGGCTTTAAGTAACCTATATGGAGCTTGTTATGAAAAAGGACAGGTTTTTGGCAGTTTTGCATAGAATTTACTCTCCTAGGAACTCTCTCATTTTCCATCATTAAACGATCATACTCTTTCACTCAGCTTTATTTCCTCTGCCATCTCAACAAGAAAGCAATCCGCCCTTAGTTTCCCTATTAATCAACCTTGAAATTGGATCCAAAAATATATGCTTGCCCCAGTATAAGTGAACTTGTTACCTGAGACTCAACATTTTATCTGATTAAGTCCATCTTAAATCATATTATCGGTAGTTTAATTTTATAAGAGTAGGGGGTGACCTGGTGGTCTAGGGGTAAGGTGTCGGACTTCTGTGCTGGTGGTCCGGGGTTCAATCCTCGGTCCCAGCACAGATTTATCTGATTTCCAAACCCTACCTTCACCTCTGACAAGACGTGTATTAATCACAACTTGTGAATGTGTGGAATGCCAGGCCTCTACCGTGGTTCGGATTCCACGTTAAAACTGTAGGTCCTCCAGTTCATCTTACAATCACCCTACCATTACACATTAGCGTAAGTGCGTATAGCCCGAATGGGTAGTAAGACGCGATGATAATAATGATATAAGAGTAGGCTACTGTAGGCCTACTATATTAATATATTTTACAGTGTTTGTTTTGTTGTCATTAAAATGTTCATATTCTTGTATGTATTAGTGATGGATAGGTACAAATAATTTACAGTATACAAGTTACTGTGATTTATAACAAAGAAAAAGTGTATAAAGTCGAGCCATAGTGGTATTCTATCTACCTTTAAGCCCTTTAGTTTCCCCAACAAACAAACAAACAAAAAATTAAAATAAGCTGGTTACAAGGGCTATTGTTGGGGGTTGGTAAAATTGGTATTCATAAGGCTCCTTCAAGTATACATTTAGGCCCAATCTTACAATGTCACGTTAAAGTCCTCGTAACTTAACTGTTTGTAAAGTCTAACCGTTGGTTAAACTTAGCGTTGCGTTTTACAATACTATTTTTATGTGCGCGTTAAATTACGGATAGGTGGCTTCCATTAGTTCTTAGTGTTAACTTTCTTGGAGTGCTAGATTTGTGTCAAAGCTTTTGATTGGCCTAACTTGATCATAGAGAATATAACCAAGTCATTACAACGTCTATAGAACTTTTATGAAAAAATCAATCAAAACGAGTTCAATTCATCAAGTTTGTTGAGGTTATTTGCTATATTTTATCATATTTATTTTCCTGATAAAATGTCTGTTGAGAATCATAAACGCGAACGAAGTGTAAATTTTAGCAAAGAAGAGGAAATGTTGCTGATTGAATTAATTAATCAAAGTCGTCATAATCATTAAAAAAATTAGCCATTTTATAATATAAATAAAAGTAATCTCACTTTAATAATAACAACAATCACCTTGAAAACTATATGGCGGAGTGTTTAACGTTGTTAATGTGGACGTTATGTTTGCTAACTGGAAGGTAGACCACGCATTAACTTTACGAGCACATTTACGTGAACATTAGCGCTAACCAAACATTGTAAAATCAAAAGTAGTGGTCGTTATCGCTTAACCTCATGTTAAGCCCTAACAAATAGAATAACATGACATTATAAAATTTGGCCTTAATAATAATGTTAGTTTATGATTGTAATTTTAAGAGGAATATAAAAAATAATAAAAAATTAAGTCATAAATATGTATTAGAGTAATTTACAATCTAGGCTAAGGGAGGAGCGAGCTTTCACCCCAATTTCCCTCCTCTTCCCCCCGCCTTACCCTCTATCCAATGCTGGTTAAAATTCATTCAAAACTCTTATGCTCCTTGTACACAGGACGGTTTTATTCCGTGGCTGTACACAGCACAGCACCGTGTAGGCTACGGTAGAGTGCCGTGGTAACAACACGGTAAGATTTCAAGTCACCAAATGACATCAGTTAATTCCAGACAGTCAGTACAATGGATCGCAGAAGGCAATTACTTTCTATTTATTATATTTACAAAGAAAAAAATGACAATTTAGAATTTGGTGGGTTCATCCTTTGAATGTAGGGCGGAAGAGTTTATGACATTGTTCACAGAATTAGAGAGAACAATGCAAAATTCTTCAATTATTTTTAGCTGTCCAAAGCGTAGTTTGATGTACTTTTACAACGTCAAAGTGGCAACTTAGCTTGGCGTAACTAAAAAATGAAGGATGCAATTTCACCAGATTTGCCCGGCACCAGACTAGTCCAGTGGGGCACCGTGAGTGTAACGGCAGCCGTGTACTGGAAATAACCTGACGTGTGTAAAGCTCTATTCCACCTAATGCTTGACTGAACTCACAGGAACGTGCTGTATCAAGCCCTGGGAAAAAACCATGCTGTGTGCAAGGAGTCTTCCACCTAATCTGCTATTGTGTTACATTATTTAAATGATCAAAATTGTTTACACCTGCTTCAGTGACCGCGTGCTTTAAGGAGTCACTCTCGTGTTGGACTAGACTGCCTATGACAGAGAGATCAGGGTTTGAATACCAATGTTTGTTCCAAAATGGTTTTCCATTCTCCCTCCACGCTACTAAAAACTAAAAATATTGTAACAACCTGATATAACTTTTGATGATCAATTAATAAATCAAATTTTCTCCAAACTATTAAATCTTTAAAATAATTTATCTTGTCCTTATGGTGAAACAAGAATAAAATGTCAATGAATGGTGAAGTAAGCCATCAAGATAAAAAAAAGACAATATAAAGTAAAAATACTATCTTAACTATACACTGATTTTCGTTGGAAGAACAGTAGAAAAAATTTAATCATATTTCATTGTGGTCAACATTGATAAAATTCTACCATATCATTAGTGTTATTTTATAGGTATTGGTCATATCTATCAAAAGTAACAGCTGCAGATCACATGGACTATAGTATGAATCTATTAAAATTGTTTTGGTAACTTTAGTAACTAACTTCTATTGTTCTTCCAACTAAAATCATTGCGTTTATTATGATCATATTATGTTTAAAAAAGCGGGCTGAAAAGCTCCACATCCACAATAAACTAACCGTTTTATTCCAACATTAGAAAAATTAATAAAACCAACAATAGAATATGGTTCTAAAATGAATTATAGAAAGCGCACCAGAGCAGATGTGGTTCTAAAATACATCATAGACACCACTACAAAAAAAAACCGATTTTATTTTATACAAAATAGGTTATTAATTGATCAATGCCTATAAAAATCACGAATTACATAAATAATCTTAATCTTAATATAAATAATTTTAATCTTCCGTATGAAAATGTGGTTCTTGCGCAAAGTTAAAGAAAATACGAAATTTAGAGAACATAACCTAAATTTAAATCAACCAAGTTTAAAGTGCCACAGTTTCTATATTTGAAATTGCGGCACGAACAAACTTGGTGGTGTAGGTAGTACTAGGTACCTACAACAATCCTCTATAGTCGTGGAACATGGATCCTCTGGAAATTTTGAAATATTTGACATTGAACTTACGTCACACCCGCAACTAGCTCACATAGGATCACCAAGTTTAAGGTGCAACAGTTTCTATATTTGAAATTGCGGCAAGAACAAACTTGGTGGTGTAGGTAGTAATAGGTACTACAACAACCCTAGTCGTTGAACCTGGATCCTCTGGAAATTTTGAGATATCTGGCTTTAAACTTACATCAGCTAGCCACATAAAATCGTCCAATTTATGGTGTCACAGTTTCTATATTTGAAATTGCGGCACGAGCACACTTGGTGGTATAGGTAGTACAGATATAGAAACTGTGCCACTTTAAAATTGGCGATTTTATGTGGGCTAGTTGCAGGTCTGAGGTAAGCTCAAAGCCAAATATCACAACATTTCCAGAAGATTCAGGTTCCCCAACTATGTAAGGTTATTGTAAGTACCTAGTACTACATAGACCAACAAGTGTGCTCGCGCCGCAATTTCAAATATAGAATATGTGGCACCTTAAACTTGGTGATTTTATGTGGACTGGTTGCGGGTCTGACGTAAGCTCAAAGTCAAATATCACAAAATTTCCAGAGCATCCAGATTCCACGACTATGTGGGGTTGTTGTAGGTACCTAGTACTACCTACACCACCAAGTGTGTTCGAGCCGCAATTTCAAATAAATAAACTGTGGCATATTAAACTTTGCAATTTTATGTGGCTAGCTTATGTAAGTTCAAAGCCAAATATCTTAAAATTTCCAGAGGATCCAGGTTCAACGACTATGTAGGGTTGTTGTAGTACTTATTACTACCTACACCACTAGGTGTGCTTGTGTGCAATTTCAAATATAGAAACTGTTGCACCTTAAACTTGGCGATCCTATGTGGGATAATTGCGGGTGTGACGTAAGTTCAATGTCAAATATATCAAAATTTCCAGAGGATCCAGATTCAACGACTATATAGGGTTGTTGTAGGTACCTAGTGTGATGATAGCGCCCTGCGGCTATGTGAGGAACTACACTCT
>CABEEJ010000729.1:189078-225762 GCA_901482245.1 Timema douglasi
TAGCGCCCTGCGGCTATGTGAGGAACTACACTCTTTATCCAAGAACAAGCTGTGCATCAGAGGTCCGATCCCAAGGATTTGTTATCTGTGACTGTCTTTGTAATGTTATGGTCATTAGAACTCGTTTGTACCAAGTTGGACTGTAATGTAATTTGACAATTCGCGCTGTAATATAACACCTAGTACTACATACACCACGATGTGTGATCTTGCCTCAATTTAAAATATAGAAACTGTGGCACCATAAACTTGGCAATTTTATATGGGCTATTTGCAGGTCTGAGGTAAGTTCAAAGCCAAATGTCTCAAAATTTTCAGAGGATCCAGGTTACACGACTATATAGGGTTGTTGTAGCTACCTAGTACTACTTACACCACCAAGTGTGCTCGTGTCGCAATTTCAAATATAGAAACTGTGGCACCTTAAACGTGGCGATTTTATAGGGCTTGTTGCATTACTGACGTAAGTTCAAAGTCAAATATCTCAAAATTTTCAGAGGAACCAAGTTCCACGAATATATAGGGTTGTTGTAAGTACCTAGTACTACCTTCACACCAAGTTTGCTTGTGCCGCAATTTCAAATATTGAAACTGTGGCACCTTAAACTTGGCCACTTGGAGTCGATTTTAATTTGAGGTTATGTTTTCATTTTTTAAAGTTTTCTTCAGGAACCTCATTTTTGTGCCGCATATTAAAATATTGTTCCTATTTGTATGCTAATGTTTACTAATTGTGTATTTTAAACGCATTTATTAATTATTTATTTATTTTTAATATGTTTGTATCTGGTTATTACTTCTACAATTGTCACCCTGCGCATATCTTTTTTTGGTCAAATTGAAAACTTGAAAGAGTTTTGAGAGGTCATCCATTGGATAGAGTTAAATAGTTGTACCGATAGATTTCGCACATGGTAGGTTGTTGCAAAATATGCCCAATCTATTTGAGTACGCAAAATTTCCATTCTATTTATAATATTTAAAACAAAATCTATTAGTCTATTGTTTTTAAATATATGATACTAGGCAGTGTATTTTAGGACCTCTAGAGGCGGGGGCATGGAGATACACACGTGCCCCTGTTCTCCACACTCTAAATCCACCTATGTTTATATGAATCAAAATTATTCTTGCAAAATATTTTTTTTAAATGGCTAGTATTCATATAATTAAGATACAGTATGCGTATAACCCGAACGGGTAGTAAGACGCGGTGCTAATAATAATAATAATAATAATAATAATAATATATAGGATTTATATTGAAAATGTATGGGTAGCTTTCTGTGTTATCTTTAAGGTGAGGCAGAAAGAAGCGTGAATATTTTTACATTTGTATAGCATTAATTTTTTTTTAACAAAATAGACACAACATTTCTCCAGTAGCAACATAGAGTTTAGTTTTCTGCACATGCTAATATCAACAGTTCTTGAATATCTGTCAAGGTTGTCCTGGAATTTTGTCAAAACTTTTTAAATAAAGAAAAAAGTTTTGACAAAATTCCAGGACATCCTTGACAAATATTCAAGATCTGTTGATATTAATATGTGCATAAAACTAAACTCTATGTTACTACTGGAGAAATATTTGGTTTATTTTTGCCAAAAAATTTATATTCTATAAAAACTGTAAAAATAATTGCGCTCCCTTCTGCTGCACCTTAAATATTATATTTCATTTGTTTTCAAATGCCTCCGTAATCAGAAGAATGGTGAACGGCTTTGAAAGTATCTGAAGCAATGCGGACTTTTCCTAATTGCTTAGGATCAGTAGATGGGAAGCATGTCATGTTACAAGCACCAATCCAAAGTAGCAGCGAATATACAATTACAGAGTTGTTTTTTTGTTATTAGGGTTGGTTGATGCCAATTATTACTCTATATATGCTGATGTTGGAAGCCAAGGAAATATTTCTGATTGTGGTGTTTTATACATAGTGAGCTGTACAAGAAACTGACAAAAAACCAATAGAATTTGCCTGAAGAGTCAAGTTTTTCCGGGACGGGATAGAAAAAAATACCGAATGTATTTCTTGGTGGCGATCGAAACATTTGCTTTAACTTGTAATTTGATGAAGTCCTTCACAGGAAGTCGCCATAAAGGTTCTTCTGAACGTACTTTCAATTATAGACTTAGTAGAGCTTGCAGGATAGTAGAAAATGTGTTTGGGATATGTTCAGCAGTGTTTAGGGTGTCAAGAAAACCAATTATAATACAACCAGAAAAAGCAAAGTACGTCGTTGCGGCAATTATTTTTCTACATAATATTCCTCAGCACCTGAAAAAATAATTTTATTGTAATAATTTTTTAAAGAATGTGGCACAAACAGGCATTACTGGTTTGTACGAAAATAAATATTTATCACTTTGTACAAAAGTAAATATTTACCTCTTCCTGTTACAACACTTTTCTTTCTTTTAGTGTTTTATCTCTGTAGAGAACCGAGTAAACTATTATTTTTTTGTGTTACATCAGCCATGTTAATGCTTACATTTTGGGATATCGTATCCCAAGTATCCACCTTCTTATTCCTTAAGAAATGCTATGGATGTTTGAAATTTCATAAAATGGGAAATCTTTCATACTCGGCGTTTAATTTCAGAGCTAATTCATTGATCCATTCCATTTTGAAAATGGGAAGTTGGGTATGCTAAACACATATCCTCTTCAAGATTCGCGTTAACACTGAGCACTGTGTAAACTCACAATCCTTTGATCTTTTAGTTGAAACTGACCAACCGGTGTATTGCGTTCGTGCGTGTAAAACGTTCTGTCTTCATCTAATTATTTTTGCGCGGAAGCCATTCGTGCGCACAAATATATTCAAATCAGTATGCGGCTTAATACATTAGTTTCCAACCAAGATGTTGCAGCCCTTTTGAGGTCATGGTCTGTTTCGAGTGTGATCACATGGCGTGTTGTTTATATTTATTAATTTACTAGAATGACTATAAGAAGGGGCAACATCCAAATAAATTGAAAACAATGTAAGCATTTAAAATGATTTAAAAAAAAAAGGTGTTTGGGATTCTTTTGGTTACATAACTCTGAATTATATTACTGTAGCTTCCCAGTAATTGCACGATTCCCAGTATTTGTACGATTGGAACATCCAAACATCCAAAATACCCACTGGGTTCGATGATTCTCTTTAGCGTAATATTTGTCAAATTCGTATATTCATTACATAAGAAATGTGTATTAATTAAAACAAGTATTGGTTGGCATGGATACTTGACCTCGTACTCGTTTGTTTTGTTTTTTCGGTAACAAGGAGGACGGGACTCCATTTTTGACCTGGTGTACAGGGTGTGATATTTTATAAATAGTTTCCACGTCTCCCTAAAAAAAGGGGGGGTTATATTTACCATAATGTCTGCACATACAAATTGTAATTCAAAATAGATAGTCATGAGTGCAGTGAAAAAAATGATTAAAAACTAGGATTTATAGGCTTTTTGGCGTTCATAATGTCCTGATGTTTCTAGGAACAAAAATTGTTTTTAGACCGCTCTAATATATTTTATTTATAATGATATTTCTAGAATTTAAATACAATAGAGTATATAATTATTTAAAGAGTTTACATACATTTAGCATCACCAAGCAACTTTAAATGTGTTTACAATCATTATCAAACAATTTTTAGAGTTAATTTGTTTGTTAATAATAAAGTTTTCGTTATTTTATCTTGTCTCCATATTGTCTAAAACAATACAATTAAAGCGTTTTTGTTCAAACTTCTCTACAATATTTTAATTACGCGTGTACTAATACGCTATGCTACTAGCGCGTCAATGTTTGATTAATGTAACTAAGAATTAGCCAAACCCGAATATCTTAAGCCTTGCTCGAATGCCACACAGCAAGCTCGACGCAAGCGCACTATTGATACTCTAATATTTGTCCAAAGCGACGCTGGCGGCTAGCAAGTAAAAACACCCTTGGCGCAATACTTTATTGGTTTGTATTCTATTTGCAGTAGTTCTTTACTAAACACGTGTTGTTCGCTAAAGGTTGGTTATTTATTGTCTTTTTGTGCTTGAATTAGACCTTTACTTAGATATGAACATATTATTTAATTTAAACTGTCGATCTTTTACAATATATACGTATTTATTTATGCCCAAAAGTAAATATCTTTTCTTAGTATTGTGTGGCCCGCAACATAAAATCACTCTTATTAAATTCTTTTGACAATTTTAAATTTAGAATTTCACACGGTATTCAAACTTATTAAATTTGTGTTAGTATGTGCTATTTAGTGTAACTTGGCCTAGTCTATCTGTATTAAGCTCTAGGGTCGGCTCTTTGTACATATTTCATTGCTCGGTACCCTTTAATTTGGTATCCCTATGTAGTTGACATTTTTCAATATTGAAGTAAACCTTAGTATTTTATTATTTCGTCTAAAATTTTTAGTTTAAATATCTCTAATAGACTACTTATATTAAATTCTTCTATGAATTGTAAATTTAAACCAGATCAATGAAAATAAAAGTTATCAGTTCCTTAACTAGGCCTATTATTGATGCTTTATTTTGATTTCCATATCAATGTTAATATATTCGTCTACCTTTGACTATTTATTTAACTGCGTCTTATTAATCTTTCTAGTTATATGCTTAAGCAGTAATTATGGTATTGAGCTAGGAATGGGTAAGGTCGAATTTAGATGCAGTTAACCAGCATCTGCGAAGGGAGAGTGGAAAACCATTTAGGGAAAATCACCCCCAGTTCACCCAACTAAGATTTGAACCTCGATCTCCCTGTCCTTGGCAGTCTAGCTCAACACGAAAATAGTGAATTAGCCAACTACACCACTGAGGTGATCCTTTTATTAGCTCTCCGTAGCCTTCCATAATAACAGTTCTTAAGGAAGTTAAAGTTGATCCAACTTTTATGTAGTTTCACAGACTTCTATGAATATTATTATTATCATCATCACATTTTACTACTTGTTTGGGCTATACACACTTAAGCTAATGTGTAATGGTAGGGTGATTGTAAGATGAAATGGAGGACCTACAGTTTAACGTGGAATCAGAGCCACGGTGGAGGCCAGGCATTCCCCACATTCACAAGATGTCTTGTCAGAGGTGAAGGAAGGGTTTGGCAATCAGATAAAGCCATGCCGGGGCCGATAGGACAGCGCTATTTTTAATTAAATTTCGATTTTAGTTTTAATCAATTCTCTGCATCCTTATGAGTGGAATGATGGTGTTAAACTATTAATACTTTTTATTTTATACTATAAAATTGTAAATTAGCCTATATGTAGGGCCTACAGGTAACAGTTTTTGGGCACCATCCAACATTAGATAAAATATGCTGTATCATGTGGGGGAGATTGAAATAGCATCAGGTTAAGTACATAGTTCGCCATCAATGAAATTTACCCTAATAAAAAAGGATAACTAATGCATATAATAAAATTTTATTACTATGGTACTTAACAATAACTTAACCTATCCATACATACATATATATATATTAAAATTTGGAATAGGGGTATTCATATTAACAAAATGGCGATAGGACACATGTTTGTCAATATTACTCATTTCTGGGGTCGTTTTTCTGACAAAATAAATAAAAAATTAATTATTATCACCGCGTCTTACTACCCGTTCGGGTTGTACGCACACACTTCATATGTTGGTTAGAGAAATATCTCCATACGGTCCTAACGTGCATTTTTGGTATGTCATTTAAACATAATTAAAAACATTACAAATTGTGCATTGAATTTCATGAGGTCTATCTACTTAGGCTTACTGGTACTTGTCACTATTTTCGTTATATTTGAAAATATTTGGGCGCACCTACCCTTGACACCTCACTTAGTTTAGGCTTTCCAACCCTTCTCACTTTGTACTATCAAGATTATAGATTGTAGCCCAAGAATTGATTACGTGCACTTTAAAATTGTTTAGCTAGGCTACTTTAGCTTGGTAAATTGGGCGATCTTATTTCAAAAGTTTAATGTGTTCTTTTTTCATATTGAGGGGTTGATGACTAAGTGAAGTGAGGTCCTGTTTTATCGCAGCCGATGACATTTTGTCAGTTTGTTTTGTGATTAGGGCTCCCGTCAAATACTTGGACCAATTTTAACTAAATATGAAAGGGACAGTTTTTGAGCCTACACCAAACAACATATATACATATTTAAAAAAAAATATCTACATCTATTGTAAGAGTATTTAAACCATGTGAACAGCCGTTAAACCAGGGTGTCTACTGGGTCACGAAAAAGTCACTAATTGAGAAAAAGGTCACGAAAGTCATGAATTTTTAATATGTTGGTCATAAAGTCACGAAAATAATTTTAGTTTGAATTTCCCGCACATCGTAACAACACGAATGCTTCAAAGATAGCGCTATCCACTCACTACACGTGATGGCACGCGCCAGTAGAAGTTGCCTGATTGTTTTGTTTGTGATTCCAACAACAAGGTTAAACTCACCATCTTGTATTAAATATTAATTTGGCGTGCTACTTGTCTCGTGGGGTGTGTGAGTACATTATGCCGTGTGTGTCTACAAATAATGGTTTTTGAGTGAATGAATTGGAATTCAGGTTTTGTAGATGATACGGAAAAATACCAGGACATTTTCTACAGAAACTGGGCGTTCATCTGTGTTGTGGATCTGGATCAAGATGTTGGCGGCAATTATCAATTTTTTACACTTTCAGTGATACGACTGCAATTTGAAGGCGGTGTAAATTGTATATTATAATTTCAAATTAACATTGGCAGCAAATAACAATATATTTCACAGTGAAATATGGCGTATTTTTTTATAAAATATAAAATAATATTATTAGTGTTAATATTTAATCCTTGACGTAATTCATTTAATTTTAAAGACCATTCATTCAAAACAGTTGAAATTTACCAATTTTTAAAATAATTTTCGTTGTCTAATCGGCACATAAAATATTAGGCCTAAATTATTTTTTAATCATGTGTTGCGAAAATATCCTTAATTTTTTTGGGATCATTCAAAGATTTTGTGTGTGAAGTTTAGGCTAATCTGTTAAAAGATGCCTGGTAAATGTTCGTTCAAAGAGTTTTGGCTGACTGTTGAAGAAAATAAATACTCAAAGTGGTTGCGCCCTGTTGAACATGACCAGTATAAGGCTTATTGTACATTTTATAAATCGAAATTTGATATAAGCCACAGTGGGTTGAATGGAGTGAAAATTCATGGAAAAGGTAAGAAGCATTTGGAACTAGCCTCTGCCCTACTCCAAGGTGTTTTTTTATTATAATATCTAGGCCCGATGTACAATATAATGTTCGACCGTTTACCGAAGGAATTTTTTTTGCACCGCGTCTTACTGACCGTTTTGGCTATACGCCCCTGAAGGTATTTTGTGGCCAAAAAAGGTCACCAAAAAGTCACAAATTTTTGTTCCTTTAACTGAGTAGACACCCTGTAAACTTTATGAATATAATGTGTTAAGTCTCTTGAATATGTTAGTATTCATCTGTTTAACTTGGTCACTAAGGGAAAATACTTTCTCCAAATCCAAGGGAATATTAAAGGCCTAGGCTCTATTTTACTTGAAATCCCGAGAGAGATCTTAAGAGTAGTAACAATAATAATACTAAACAATTCATAACATGATGTACTTAACATTTTTTGAATGTAGGTAATAAGGTTTATTGTTCGTATAACTAGCTACTACAGTTAGGGAAAAATTTCCCAATTAACCTATGGAATTTTTAAACTTTGAAAACAGATTTATTATGTCCTAAATTAAGTTATAGTGATAAATACTCTTCAAAATAGTGATTGTTTCTCTAATATTTATTTGTAAAGTGAAAAAAAAAAGTTAAACTTTCTTTTCGTTAGAGCTTTCATTGCCCTCATTTTGGCACAAAACCGTCAATAGCCAATGTAGCATTCAAGCTGTTCACCCATTGGTTCTTTGGCTTTTCAGACTTCTGTTGATTCACCAAACATACTTTGTATTTTCTCTAAGGAATAGCAATGACTATTGAAATTTATAAATACCATCTATTTTTCTAAATTTGTAGTATCTATGAAGTCTACTGCATTTTATCATAAAGTGAACCTCTTCTGTACATTTCTCTAGCTAAATAACAGTTCCAGGCTATCAACATGGATCAGACCCACATCGGTAGGCACTGTGCTGCTCCCGATATGGGTTTTCTGCTAACTTCTTTCTTGCCTCGCACCAATTTGCTTCCTTCTCGCCGGGCAGTAGTTTGATTCCTCTTATGGCGATTTATCCCTTTTTGTGTATGCCGGTTCGTTTAGCCCTGGCCCTTTATTAATTGACTCTAGACTTGTTCATAGTACAACTTTTAGTGTCAAAAGGTACATTTGTCGAACATACGGTTGATAAAGCTTATCAGCTATGCGCTGACACATCGCATAAGTGGGAGTTTATCTGAGTTGACTTAACTAGTGTCCATCTGGGGCTGTGATCAACACCTCTTGTCTGAAGCAAGACTTTCTTAGAACTGACAACTCTCAAATAGTCATCATTATAATTACTGCTCTTTATGGATTCCTAACAATAACGATAAATCTCAACTGATCACAAACAATGTCTGGTCCTCAACCCCTGGCTCAAGTCACTTGAGCCGGCCTTTCTATACTAGCGTAGGCCTTGATATACTAGTACCATACTAGTGCAGGCCTCGATATACAAGTGCTATACTAGCTCAGGCCATGATATACAAGTGCTAGACTAGCACAGGCCTCGAAATACTAGTACTATACTAGCTCAGGCCTCGATATACTAGTACTATACTAGCGCAGGCCTCTATATACTAGTACTAGACTAGCCCAGGCCTCGATATAGTACTATACTAGCCCAGGCCTCGATATACTAGTACTATACTAGCTCAGGCCTCGATATACTACTACTATACTAGCGCATGCCTCAATATACTACTACTATACTAGCGCAGGCCTCGATATACTACTATACTAGCGCAGGCCTTGATATACTACTACTATACTAGCGCAGGCCTTGATATACAAGTGCTAGACTAGTGCAGGCCTTGATATACTAGTACTATACTAGCGCAGGCCTTGATATACTAGTACTATACTAGCTCAGGCCATGATATACAAGTACTATACTAGCTCAGGCCATGATATACAAGTGATATACTAGCTCAGGCCATGATATACAAGTGCTATACTAGCACAGGCCTCAATATACAAGTGCTATACTAGCACAGGCCTCAATATACAAGTGCTATACTAGCACAGGCCTCAATATGCAAGTGCTATACTAGCTCAGGCCATGATATACAAGTACTATACTAGTGCAGGCCTCGATATATAAGTAATATACTAGTGCTGTCGTCTCAACACTCTTTAACACTGGTAAACCATGTGGCGATACCAGCACATTATGCATGCCAAGATGTCACACTCTTCTGGTTGGTTGGTTGGTTGGTTGGTTGGTTGATTGACTTATTGCTGTAAAAGCAGTCTTTGTTTGATTCGAACTCTCAGGCATGCTAATAGGGGTTTTCCACCTAAATAGTTTTACTCTATTTTTCCACATTGCTCATCCCTAGGTTTATCCCATTAGTATAAACATGTAGATAGCCCAGACAACTAGTAACTTTGAGCCAATTTGGCTGCTTGTCTTTAATGTCCTAAACACCCTGTCCTCCGTCGTGCTCATGACTTGCAGGATTTTGCCTGTAGACGTTTTCTTTTCAAGCCATCTTGAATGACTCTTATCTAGATGCTGGAGAAGAGGGATGCTGTATACGCGCCGGTTTGTTGAGGTATCGCTGCTACTCGTGTTTATGCAAGGTTAGGTGCTGTGTTGCATTTCATTGAAAGACTTTGGCTCAAACTTGTGGCGGAACATGTGTTGTTTAGAGTCCGATCCTACTCGGTGGAGAATGAGGGGTTCGCAGGTGTTAGGCCTATTTTTATGATCTGTGCATTTCATTTTCACACAGCATTTAGATTTGCTATTGTATGAGCTATCAGTTACATTCAATATAATCAGGTTCACTCAGACCAAACAAGCGCGCATTATAGTTGCGGTCATGTAACTGGTTTTCTCAAAAAAATAATTGTGTGGCACAAGCTATGCTTTTGTAAAGAAGTTATCTTGAACAAATACTGTGTATGTTAAGTTATGTTACGTTCGTGTAACTGGTTTGTTAGGCCCCTAGACAAATGACTGAATTTTATTTGCTAAGTTCAACTGATCTCACTTGTATTAATAACCATTTGCTATAAGCTATGTTCATGTAACTGATTTTGTTTATTGTCTGATTGTTTACCTTTTGGCTAGTCCATTTGTTCGTGGGCAATAAAATTTTTGCTTTGTTATGTGAAGGAAGTATTGTAACCAACACAACCAGATTTATATTCAACTGTTTAATAAAGTCCTATTGTTCTACTGATGTTTGTATTGAGTCTCCAAGAACTGGATCTCCATGGGGCTAAACTAGGCCTACAGTGTAACACGGTGTCCATCCAGTTTTGTCAAATGTTCAGTACTAGTCCCAACAGGTGGCAGACTGTAGCAAAAATTGTGTTATTTTGTGCATTAAAATAATTAAATGAATAAGTTTATTTTTTATTTAGTGGTTCAAAGACATTGAAGGCTATAAATCATACCATACAGTTAAAAGTGATTTTGTAGTGAAATATTTATTTATTTTAGAATAATATATACAGTAAGGGGATTCAGCCGGTTTGGGCAAACCGGTTCCTAGAATTTCCCAAGTTTGCTAAACCGGTCCATATTTTTTTCATATTGGCTGCTATTCATGTTGCGGTCAGGGGTTTTCGTTCTTAGTAAAGTGCTACTGGGGCTGTGGAGTCTGAAACAATTTTGGATGGATTCGGAGTATGTAAAAATGTACCAACCCCGACTTCACATTAACAACTTATGGTATTATGACAATATTTTATACTTTTTTTTACTATTTGGGAGAAATATTTGTAATTTGAATCAACAAGTTTATTCAAATATAATTTCACAATGTCAGAGAAGCTTCCCATGGAGTAATCTTTATTGGAGCATTTTACTGCAGACAATTTGTTATTACCAATTAATATACATTAGTCATTTTTGAAAGAGTCTGACTCAGAGAGTAGAGAAATAGAGGTGTCGGCCTCTGAGTTGGAGTCGATGGCTTGACTCACCAACTCCACAACCCTGTTAAAAAAAAATCTACAGTAAAACACCCTCAACTCTGGTGTGTAAGTGTATAGGCCTATTTAGATTCTTATGTAAGTTCTCACCACTACCTGCAATATTTCACTGCACACATTTTATTGTATCTTGTTGGTTACATTCCAGGAATACAGAGTTTATATTCTTTATAATGGCTGACACAAATGGTGTTGAACTTAAAGTGGAGGCTTCGGAAGAAGATAAGCCAAAGGCGGAAAGTCCTAAAGTGGAGAAAGAAACTAAAGTAGAGGATGACATAAAAAATGATAATACAACATGCGACTTAGGAAATAAAATCAAATCAGAATTGTCAGAAGAAGAAATGTCTGACCTTGAAAAGAAGATTATTAGACAAATAGAGGTAAGCCTAGCTTTATTTGTATTGAGTGTTTATTATTTGCATTTTCTGATCTGGTGGGGAGCACTATTGGAATTTCTTTCCTCAGATTAGTGGTTTTCTATAATTTCTTTGGGTGAATTCTGATGCATTTACTTAAAATTCTTCATGCTCATTCTCTATGCCTCTCGATTAACTAGTCTTAGTTCACAAACAAAAATAAAGAGGGTAAACAGCCCCCGGGTTAAAATAGCTCTACCCATTGAGAAAGCTCGAGTCCTTCAACACTGGTATCGCTTTGTTCAGTCCCAAGTAACAACAATGCTATCACGCGGATATTTTTTAGAAACATCTAATTTTAAATGTGGTTTTACTAGAGAGCAGACAAAAATGAGCTTTTGAGTGTCAATCAACCAGCTTTCAGAAAGCTAGATTCATGTAGCGGCTCCACCACCCTTTTCATAAACCAACCCCCTGAACAAGTTTACTCATGCTGCACATCACAAGAAACCTAGAATACAAATTTTGTTTGTTCCCAAACTAATATTCATAAATTGTCTAGTTGTAAACATTCTTCAATATGCTGACTAGGTTAACTTTGAGTGATAGGGAAACATGTAATTTAATACATTTTCAGAAAATCAAATGATAATAATTTTTTATTTAAAATAAAGTTATTTGGAATAGAGCATGAGGCTAAATCGTGGATTTAAATTATCCGGCACAGTCATCTGAGTGATCCTAGAGCAGAAATTTTCTAGGTAAAACATTTCAAAAAACACATTTTTAAGGACTTTCTTTCACTGTCAGACTTATTCAGGCAAAGAGAGTACAGTGATGCTCTTGGTTGGACTGAGAGGTTGGCTGTCAACAGCTGATTGTTTTTTACTTATGATTTCAATATATAGTTGACAGAATTTCATTTAAAGAGATAGAAAAACTAAAAGCACAAATATGCATAAACTTAAGCACTATAGAGACCAATGGTAAATTTTATTATGTTTAATATTTTAAATTGTAATTATTTACTGATATGTATTAATTAAATCATCTCTAATAGGAAATTGAGACATTGTGAGCACATGATTCTTTGAATAAACCATCATTCACAAATTGTATTTAATTGTATAGTTAGTCATATAATTATGAAGATATTAACAATAAAGATATATTTAGATAGTTCAAAGAGGAGGGCTAGGAAAAACCTTTAGTTATTGACTAATATCAATAATCCTTTTGTCGGATATTTTTGAAAGAGATTTTTAATATCCAAAGGTGTTAATAGTTTGAGATTTTTTTTAAATATTCATATCAAATAATTACTTTATGAATATAATTGAGTTATGAAAATTATGGGTACAAAAGCTTTTAAAAATAAATTAATGTTTAACTATTACGAACCCAAATGGTTGGTAATGCGGACTGAATGTTAGGTTCAACTACCGGTAGTTTTGCTTTAACAGTGATGAGGCTGTAATTTGAATCACAGCCAGGCTAATGTGGGTACATTTACTTTCAACTGTATCTCTTTCACCCGCCTTGGTGGCGTAGTTGACTAAGGCGCTTGTCGTGTAGAGCTCGACTGCTGAGGACGGGGAGATCGAGGTTCGAATCTTGGTCGGATGAACTGTTTTTTTTCCTAAATGGTTTTCCACTCTCCCTCCACGCAAATGCGGGTTCACTTCCTCTAATTCAACCTTCCCAATTCCTAATCCATTATAGTAATTAGTACTTAAAGCGTATAACCCGAACGGGTAGTAAGACGCGGTGCTAAATATTATATTATGTATTTCTTTCTATCAACTGTATAACTCTCTTTAACATATCGGTGACCTGGTGGTCTAGGGGTAAGGTGTCAGACTTCTATGCTGGCGTCCGGGGTTCAATCCTCGGTCCGGGCAAAGATTTATCTGATTACCAAACCCTTCCTTCACCTCTGACAAGACATCTTGTGAATGTGAGGAATGCCAGGCCTTCACCGTGGTTCGGATTCCACAATAAACTGTAGGTCCTCCATTTCATCTCACAATCACCCTACCATTACACATTAGCGTAAGTACGTATAACCCGAACGGGTAGTAAGACGCGTTGCTAATAATAATAATAATAATAATAATTGAACATATCATCGGGATTTTATGAATGTTCATATCATTTTACCAGTAAAATTAGAATTTTTGATCATGGTAAGTTAGATAATTTTTTGGGTGGAGCTTTGTAGTAATCTTGATTTACAAAATGCTGCCATATTAATCTGAAGTATGTTATGATATAGAATAAAAGTTTAAATTTGAGATTTCTTAAACCTAAGGGTTATTTTTGAAAACGTGCCACAGCAGGTTTATAGAATGTTTATTCTACAAACATCAAACCTTACTGGATTGAAATTACTTTATTAACATGAATTAAAAAACTAAATACATATCAGGCAAGAACAATATCAACAGAACTACCAACATATGCATAAAATATGTACCAATATTGTAATGAATGAATGTTTAATTGCTATACCAACACTTCACCTCAATTTAGCATACTTTAAATGTGCTCTGAGAGGAGGCAAATGTGTTAAACATGGATGAATCTAATTGTGGATAGAGTTGTGTGATAAATCACTGACTGATTTTTTCCACCGATACCTATACTCCCAGTGACTCGATCTCAAAAGTATCAATGATTGAGATATCAGTGATTGGAGATACTCTATACTCACTGATACTCCATACTCGCATCAGATGGCAACAGTTACTCGAGCTACGGAGTTAGTATTGCTTCTTCCAGACACTCGAGTAAATACTCGCTTCACGGCCCATTTTATTTTTTATTTTCAACCAGATAATTGAGAATCGACCTTATTGACTGGCATGTTTTATGTGCTGTTTCTATTTAAAACACTTGATCTCGTAGAGCTCATTTTTCAAAAACAGTTTCAGATTGCTATGTAAAAATGACTAGTGGTTTAAATGTTTCATTCACATGCGTTTTCAATACAAAATATTTGTTGTTAAGAACAAAATTGGAAACCTTGCTTACTAAGCAAATCACATTTCGGATTCTTTTTAAAAGTATGATACGGAAAAAAAAATCATTTATTCTTTTTTTCGGTGATCCTATCCTCGAAATCGCAAATAATAAATTAAAATAAGTAACAAAATAGAAAATATATAAATAAACCTTAGTATTTATTATGTGTTGGTGATCCTAATCATCCTATAGTCTAATCTAAAGTTTATTTGCTTCTAATATATGTATAGTTCATCTACTATTAGATGCATGGCATTTAAAATAAAATAACACTACAGTAATATAATATAACCTGCATTCCAAACAACATTTTCTAAACCATTCACCATTTTATGTTCATTTTTAATGTCACATAAATTTTAATTGTATTAAAACAGATCACTAAATAAATTAGACAATTACAAGAGTTTCTCATAGTATGTCAATTAAGTTTTAATATTGGTATTCAAGTTTAACATAAAGTTTGTTGGATCACTAATTTCACCCAAATTAAATAACATTTCACTATATATTAATAACATTTTTTTCTTTTTATCATCATCTTAAAACACATACATTTGTATTGACTGTACATTAGACAGGCAACATGAAATCTAGATGAAACGTGAAAATCAGGTAGCTATATGACAATTGTCAACGTCAGTGCCGATAGGAAGAACTTATGTTAGGCCTTTAAGTATTGAATTCCATTGCAAGCCGCCACACACCGGAGTAATTAGTTTTCCTTCCAACCGATACCCATGGGACTATTTGAGTAATTACTAAATACTTAATACTCAGAAATACTCCATACTTGATACTCGATTGTACTTGCATACTCAGACAGCAGCTAAATACTAGCTTTGACCGTAGTTGGAAAGTGAAAAAATAACGGTCCGTCAAGACACTGTTGAATACCAGTCACAGTGAAAAATCACTGCTATAAATCACCGATATTTTAAACTCACAGTCACTGTATTCACTGATATTGTAAAATCACGGTTTCACTCATCTCTAATCGTGGGTGCTCGAAACAAGGGTTTGAAGGGAGGTAAAGGTTGTGAACGTGGAGGAATACATAACCTATTATATGATGCATTCAATCCTAGCCACTTACATAGATCTATATCTCAAACGCAGATTCTTTATTCTTGGCACATTCAAGGATGTCTGAAATTTTCTGGACTAATTGAGACTTGCATTTTCAATCTTTTTTCTTCCACTCTGCCAGTTCTTTTGTCTTCTTATTTGTGATTTCAGAACTATCAGCTTTATTGAAAATTGCTTTCGTTTAGTAATCACTTTGAACTTCTTCCAGCAAATTGAGTTCAACAAGCAGCGTTTCCATTCTAAACTTCCAGTTATTGAAGTTTGAACCATCAAATAATGGAACACGGTACTTTTCTTAGTCTGTAATGGCTACTAACAAGGTTTCTTTTAGAGGTTAATGTTAATGTTGATTCTTGATGCGCACACATACAATAATAAATGTTCGTTCATTTAAAAGGACTCTGGGCCCATAACCTGAAAACGTGCCACCACAGGTTTATAGTATGTTTATTCTACAAACATCAAACATTACCGGATTAAAATTACTTTATTAACTGGAATATTAATATGAACTAAAAAACTAAATACATATCAGGCAAGAACAAATTATCAACAGAACTACCAACATATGCATACAAAATGTACCAAGATCATAATGAATAAATGTTAAATTGCTATACAATTTTATCTGATGTGATTTTTTTTCAGTACTATTTTGGTGACATAAATTTACCTCGAGATAAGTTCCTTTTGGAACAAGTAAAATTACAAGATGGCTGGATCCCTTTAGATGTCATGTTTAAGTTCAAGAGGTTATCAAGTTTGACAACAGATGCAGAGATTGTGTGTACTGCTTTAGAAAAGTCCCCAAATAAACTACTAGAGGTACATAAGTTATTGTATTATTCAATTTTTATTTCATTTCATTTTATATTGGGAATATTATATGATCAATAAACAATTGGTTACTTTGTTTATTTTATATTTGGACCACATTGGCACCAACAATTACTACACTAAAACTATGTTTATTTTAATATTGACTGCCCATTATTTTGTAATTAAAATTAATTTTATCTTTCAAATTTAGAGCAAGATATTGATTTTCTTAGAGTTCAAAAAATAGATTTCAGTTTTTATCATATGTGTGTATACAATTAGGCTCATAAAAATAAATGAAAATGTTTGGTGATAGAAATTTCTATGTAACTTTAGATCGATATTTCACAATTTTATACAGGCCTACATAAACAAGACCATTCCCTTACAGAGTATGCAAAAAAACTGTGCTTATAGATAAAAAAAACTTAATTATTAATCCATTCCCTACTAACTTGATCCACACTTCCACATCCTTGTATACTCCCTTCACTTCAACAACATTCAAACACAAGAGACAAACGTGCTCTTTTATTCCTAAAAATCTTAATGTTTCTCTTTTTCACATATTCATCTACAACATTTAGCCACATTTTACATGGACTACCTCTTCCCTTTGATCCAAATACTCCACCTTCATATAATTGCTTCATTACTCGATCTACACTCATCCTCCTAATATGCTCAAACCAACATAAGATGCTTATTTCACATTGACTTATTGGATTCCTTTTCAAACCTCACTCCTTCTGCATCCATTCATTACTTTGTCCATACAAGCTTTTCAACATAGATATACCACTCCATCCACAATCACCATGCTCTTGTGTTTCTCCTGACAAACCCACACTTCACATCCATAAAACAAATGTTGGCATCAACACACTTTCGATACTGCCATCTTTGCCTCTTTCGATACTTCTTCATTCTTTGTAATAGTCCACATACATCCAAATATTCTCTGAGATGCATTCACCCGTCTGTCGATTTCACCATATATCCTTCCATTTTTACTGAACATTCTACCCAGATACAAAAAGTTGTTCACTTGTTCTAACAGTTTTCCATTTATATTAAGCTGACAATCATTTCTTGATTCGTCCTTTACTTAAACCATCATCTTAGTCTTGGAGACATTTATAGGAAGATCCATTCTGCTTGTTACCACAGTCAAACGATTTAATACATTCTTCGAGTCATTTTCATTCTCAGCCATTAATATGGCATCATCTACACATGGTAGCATTCTCACATTCACACTGTTCATTTTTACACCAACCACGACTTCACAAGTATTCCCCATATGCGGATCCATGAATACATTAAAGAACCATTAGGACATAACATAACCTTGTATAAATAAACACATTTATACTTGTAGCTATTAAATCATGCAACAAATTTATCATTTTATACACAAAAAAAATTTAGTAGAACACATTTTTTTTTCCCCCGACGATTGAAAGAAAATTATTATCCAACATCATCACTCTTGGTGTTATTGCTTGATATCCAGCAATGTTACAATTCTCTTTTAAACACTTTGCAGGGAAATCAAGGTTCGAATCTCGGTTAAGTGTACTGAGGGGGGCTTATTTCAAAATGGTTGCACATTCTCACGCAAACGTGGGTAAATTTCAAACAAATATAACCTTCCTAATCCCTCAAACTATTGGCATAGTCAGTACACTAACCACAACCCAAACAGGCTGTAAGACACAGTGCTAAAAAACTTCCCTAAAAGTCCTCTCAATCCAGGAAATTCAATTCCCCTTACCAAATACCATTGTAAAATAAAAGGGGTGTTTGAACGTGCTACCATAACAAACACATTGTGACTAAAGGCAAATGTTTAAAGAAGAATTTTGGTTGTAATTTTTCTATTCATTGTATTTTCACTTAAATTTGAATGTCAGCTTCTTCGACAAAAAATAGGCCTATTTTATCTACAGAAATTTCTTTATATTTATCTAATTTACTAGTCTTTTAATTAATCTTAATTTTCACATATTGTTGATTTCGCTATACAATTGTTTATACTTTGAGGGATATTTTTATTACATACACACAAGAAAAAGATTAAAACCTTCAACTATTAATCACAAACCAATTATATTTTCTTGCTCTGGGCTAACATTTCCAGGTGAGCGAGGATAGAAAACAAATTCGAAGATCACCAGCTCAAGTAGTTCCTGTGTTTAATGAAGAACGTCGGAAGGAATTAACATCTCGCACTGTGTACTGCAAGGGTTTTCCTGTTACTGGTGTTGTGCTTGATGATCTGCTTCCCTACTTTGCAACATATGGACCTATTGAAACCGTCATGGTAAGCCAGCCCTCACACATGTAATACAACTGTTTTAATTAAATTGGTATGATTGAATGCGTTCCAAGTTGTGGTGTTTAAAATAAAATACTTATAAATCTACAAATAGTTGGATGTTGATAGGAATAAACTTTTATAAAAGGCAAACATAATTCTTTTGGTCAACTAATATATTATTTCCCTTTTTGCACCAAATATATATATCTTTCTAAACACTTTGCTGTTGAAAACCCTAATTTTTTTTCGTCATTCAAGCTAAGAGACCACATTTTACAACCATAGAGAACAACTGGAAAAATTATTGTTTTGTATATCTTAAGTTTTACATTTGTGGTCTAAATGAAATATTTTTGGTTTGTTATATACTTAGATTAATATATGGTGGCTGGAAAAAAACACATTGGCTCAGTAAAACCTGGACAAGTCAAGGAATTATATACTTTGGCTGGACACACTGGTAAATTAGCGGCTTTAAGGAAGGCTATGTTTGTAGGTTAGACTAGGCAAGAATTATCCCCGGTTCACCTCCTGCACAAAAACCTGTTATTTTATACCAACTGTTTATCTAACCGTATAGCTTCAAAGAGAGACTTTTGGTTCAACTAAATGAAAATCCAAAATAGTGGGCTTCAATTTCTTTATTACTATTATTTTTTACTGCCTGTTCAGATTACATACTTGATAATTACGCTATTAGAGTAGGGATGAGGAAGGTAGCATTTTAGAAGCAATCTACCCGTGTTTGGGGGGAAGGAGATTGAGAAACCATTTAGTAAAAACCACTTGACCAAGATTCAAACCCCAATCTGCCCATCATCAGTAAGCCACTCTGACACAAGATTGACACCTAGACCATTCAGCCACCGAAGCAGATGGCTTAAAATTTATTATGTATGCTACAAATTAAAACCATCAGGTACATTGAAATTAATCACCATGTAAAATTTTATTTTCAATGTCTTAATTTTCAGATGCGGTCATATTTGGACAAAGCTGCAAAGGAACACAAGTTCAAAGGTTCTGTATATGTGATTTTCAAAACAAAGGAGCTGGCAGAAAAGTTTCTAAATTTGGAGAGTGTCAAGTTTGGAGAGACTGAGTTGATCAGGAAATGGCAGTAGGTAGTTTTTCAGTGTTTCACACAGGGCTGTCACAGTTAGTTTTAACACTTGGTTATAAATAAAATGATAGAATATCAGGAAAATGGTGGAGCACAAATAAAAGTAAAAACACTAACACATATGTACACACACATCAATATTTCGATGCTATTATAACATCGGAATATTAATGTGTGTGTAAATATGTGTCACTGTTTTTAGTATAGTAGACTACTACTACTTCCTGAGGAAGATGCTATAATAGCATTGAAATATTCATGTGTGTGTAAATATGTGTTAGTGTTTTTACTTTTATTTGTGCTCTACCATTTTCCTAATATTCTATCATTTTATTTATTACCAATTGTTTTTGCTCAATGCACTTTATTTCATACATACAGTTAGTTTTAAATGACTATCAATTAAAGGTCTGACAAAGAGTTAATGCCTTTTATAATAATTGAATTAAAGAGCTCATCTTTAAATATCACTAGCAAAACCCTTAACTAGGGGCCTGAGGAAAAAACATAATAAGCCTTATTTTATGAAGAAAACAGTTTTAGCAGTGATTCCTGGTAGGTTACCTCTTGAATTAAAAGTTGTTTTTTAGTCAGTTAAGACCTTGAGAATAGCTAATATTGACAAATATTTTATTTATTTTTTATAGCTAGAGTTCATGGAAGCTTATGTTTAAATCTTTGAGGTTTATCATGTTTTCCCCCAATCCCCTCATTATTCTAAGCTAACATTCTTAATCAAAATAACTTGTTCATTAAAAATTAGTTAAATACTGTTGGTGAAATGTATTAATCAAAAATCTTTTCGATTCCACTTTAATAAACCACGTTTTAGGCAAAAACTAGTGCTTGGCCGATCACGTTTATGTACATTTTTTGTGTTTGACAGTATAGATCTTCAATGGGGATTTTGTTTTTATTGATGGAAAAGTGTAAACTGATACATAGATTATTTTCACAATAATTTTTCTTCTTCTAATAAATACACCCATAAATATAAGTAAAGTATAGTTATATCAATCATAACAAAAACCTATATTACGATATTGACCATTAATTAAATGTGATCTTGAGTAATTTTCTGCATAGTAATATTTTGTTTTTAAGGGAATGAATACCAGGGATTTTAATAGGAAATTCATGTGAATGGCAGGGGGAAAAAATCACAATCGTATATGTTCTTAGTTCAGTTAATTAATGATGTAAAGATAACTTATACAGTAATCTGTAATGAAATACTATTGGGAGCTTTTAATATCACTTTAGATTAACTTTGTTGCTATAAATCCAATAAGACTAATTTCTAGAGTGGCAAATTTTAGTAACTTTCAGTAAATGTTGGTGATCAAACATGGGCTTCCTATTCAAATGAAGATTTATTTGGAATGTGGCCTAGTTCAACACATTACTGAACAGTTTTATCAAAGTGTCAATGTTTAGCTGAACACTAAGAAATGTTTATTTGTCACTCCTAAGAATGTAGTAAAATAAATTGTATCTAGTTCTAAATACACTGAGCGAGTTCTTCATTTTATTTCAGGTCAGACTATTTAGAATTTAAAAAGCAAGAAAGAGATTCAAAGCGGAAGAACTCAAATGCACCTCAAAAGAAGTTTAGTGATGAAAAAACTGCCAGGGTAAGTATTAAATAAATTTTACATATCATTATAATTTGGAGGAAGACGGCTATTAAGGAAGTTGAAGATGAAGGCATTTTACTAAACTGACCCGGCTGCGGGCTGGAAACACGATGAGGATGATAATTTACACAACAAACGTTTGATTTTAAAATTTAGATTTTTTGGGACCTTGTTAACATTTTCATTGTTACATAAACAGATTCAAACTGACTGAAATTTAATCAACTATCTATTACTTCATAAATGCTCACTAAACTTGATTAAACATTTCATTTTTATATAGAACACCTTATCTCAGTTGATAGCATGTCCCTCTACTAAGCTAAGGGTCCAGGCTTGCCTGAAAATGTTATCATTGGTGAAATGTGGGTTTCCCCTTTCACAATGATAAATTGTTGAGTTTGTTTTAGTGGTAGGTTAGTTTGTAAGCTGTGTGGTAATATATTTAGAAAGTGCATGTTAAATACTTCATATAAATGGAATAAAATATATAGCAATAAAAATGTTAAGGAAGGTCCCCAACAATGTTGATTTTTGAACAATGCTTAGCAAGAGCATACAAACGGTTTATCGACAGAACAGTGAAATGTTAAAAATAAAATACTTTTTTTGACACCTTTAACTAATTGTTTGTCCCTGCCCTTTTTACACTACTGTTAATGCTGGAGCATTTCTTCTGAATTACCTTCCCTATTAATACCTCTTAGTTTAAGTATTTAAACTTTAAAATGTTAAATCTTTTTGTTGTAGCAAGAGGCGGCCATGGCAAAAGGAGCCATCCTGCACTTGGAGGGTTTCAGTGGTGAGACGTCGAGGGAGGATGTCAAGAGAGAGCTCATCTCTGTGGGAGCAGAGGTTGCATACATTGAATATTGTAAAGGAGATAGTAAAGCTCTTGCCAGATTACAAGGTGAAAACTCTGCACAACGGGTGAGTGAACTATAACAATACAGAAATAATGATTATCATTTGGAATAACTTACATTTAATAATTTTTAGGGCTGTGTGAGTAGGCATATTTCCCTTCAAGTCTAATTTGAGTGAAAACATTGTTTTATTATGAGTTTGAGTAGTATAGAGCAATATTTATATAATAAATATTTCAAGTTGAGTGACTAATATATTATACATACACAATATTTTTTTAGACTATTTTTACTATGAAACAATGTATTATCACACAATTTCATATTTTCAAATAAATCATATATAATAATATAATATTTCTAAAAAATTCGACAAAAGGAAATATTGAGAGACTATTTGCTATTAAATTATATCTTCAAAATGAATGAAATTATCAAACAAGAGTAGGAATGAATTATCCAGGAAAGAGTAGAAGTACAGGGAGTACATGAGATAATAGAGGAAGCAAGACTGAGATGGTATGGTCATGCGATGAGAATGGAAAAGGAATGGATACCAAAGAGAATCATGGAGATAAAGTAGGTAGGGAAAATACCACAAGGGAGACCAAGAAAAAGATGAGAGGGGCAGATAACAGAAAGTGTGCTAGTGAGAGGAGAGGAATAAAAGAAATTAAATAAAGGATAGAGGATGATGAAAGGTATTTAGTAAACTGAGCCGGCCACAGTCTAAGAGAGTTGATGATGTTAATAAAAGTATATATATAAAAATAAATAATATATTGTGCTTATTTGTACTGCTCTAAAATTGCTTAGAAAATGTATTTTATTGCAAAACCTGTTTGTAATAATTCATTATAATCTAATAAATCAATCTATTAGCACTACATTCAATTCGATTACTTAAGTTTTTTCATATACATATTAATTTGTAATATAAACAGCTCAGAATGATGATATTTGAACATATTATGTTCAATTATTATCATTTCGAGCTATGTATATTACAATTTATTAAAATGGAGTATTTTAGCAGTCTTTATTTTTCTTGGCGAAATTTCGTAACTATTGAAGCCTGGATTTATTTAAGACAAATTAGGACTTTATATGTTTTTTCAAAGGCAAGTCAAAGTCACGATGTTTCTCACAACCTAATTGATAAGTGTTGTTTGTAGATCCTTGCTATAAATTAAAAAACTCTGAGAATTAATTATTTTTAATTCATAGTAGTAATAATTATTGCTGGGGGTGACCTGGCGGTCTAGGGGTAAGGTGTCAGACTTCTGTGCTGGCGGCCGGGGTTCAATCCCCGGTCCCGGCACAGATTTATCTGATTACCAAACCCTCCCTTCACCTCTGACAAGACATCTTGTGAATGTGGGGAATGCCAGGCCTCCACCGTGGTTCGGATTCCACGTTAAACTGTAGGTCCTCCATTTCATTTCACAATCACCCTACCATTACACATTAGCGTAAGTGCGTACAACCCGAACGGGTAGTAAGACGCGGTGCTAATAATAATAATAATTCCTGTTATCTTCCATTTAAATCAACACATTCTGATTATTGGTAGGGATCATTAAACCCCCCAGCATCTGAACACATATCTAAATCTAGTGCAGAGATATGACTGACACACATGAATAGAGAGCGATCAAGTTGTATACCAACCTGGTCAGGATCTGAACCAAGTATGCTGTAAAAGATACAACCACGTGCTGTTAGAGAGTCTAGAAACAAGTATCACACTTCTCCCTCATCACCAATACTCTCTCCAATAAAAAAATTGTCACCTTTTTATTGGCAAAGAAAAATAAACCACTGTCATAAACAGCATTACAATAGATTTGGCCATATACATGATAGCATATATCAGGTTAAATGGTTGCATTAAAGTTTAAAAGTATTAATCATAAAACATACAAAAACACACTTAGGGAATAAGCAGCATCACTATTCTTCCTACTTTTTTTAAATTCATAACTATTATGTCTGACATCCATCCATTGGTATTAAATTTATTTCAAACAAAAGGACAATTCTTTCCAATTTTTCATAAGTTCTATATTAAGTTTTGTTTAAAATTTAAAATTCAACCAAAATCATAGAGCTTGTAGGAAATAATGCTTTCCATAAAATATGGATCCATTTATAATGATATGTTAAAAACATTTGACTAACTTTATATTACTGTGAAGGCCTATATTGGTTTTTGTTTTTATTCATCGTCAACTGTTTCCAGCTGTTGTCGGGCCACTTTAGTAAAATAAAATACCTCTATCTTCCACCACTCTTCCTCCTATAATTTCCTTTGTTTTTATTACAAAACAAAACCATTGGTCTATTCTAGTAATTTTTTAAGCTTGAATAAGGTAAAATAATTGCAAAATAATATTATTTTTAAGATATATATAATTAAAAGTTTTTTCCTTACTTAATTTTATTTTTTATAGAAAAACATCAAATTTATCATGTGCTTTTATTATTTTGCAGTCGCAAAACTAATTATTTCTAACTGTTAGAAGTATATTTAGCTAGTCAGTTAGGTTTAAATCTCAACTATTACATTTCACCATGTGTAGCGGTGACGTGACGATCCCTCACCGCACAGTTGTCTGGCATAGCGCTGGAGTATGGTTACTAAACCAGCCGGTAGAGCTGCGCCGTGCAGAGGTGGCAGTAGCTCTAAGTGGTAGGGCCTGTCAGACACCGTGACACTCGTTATGCGGCTCGCTTGCACTGTGCATGGAGTTGAGCAGGTCAAGGAAGGGGAACAGTTTTGAATGTACTAAATCAATATCTCTGTTCAGACAATAAACCTTAATTCAAAGTGCAATGTTTGTGTTTCAATCATTGGGTCGTAAGGATGGGTTTTGCTTGGCAACAGATCCAATATTAAAGGGGAAACTTACAGGCTCATGGAGTTTAAAGTGAGGGAGTTTCATTAGTAGAGGAGTAGTTTCAATCATTTTACTCATCTTAAAAATGATTTAAATCAGAGGAGGTAAAATAGCACAATTATATGGGTAATAACTCACTTAAGAGGCCAATTGATTTAAGGTGTCACTCTCACGTTAGATCGGTCTTCTGAAGATAAGACCGGGGTTCAAATTCTGGTTGGGTTTACTGTGGGGTGGTTTTTAAAATGGTTTCCCACTTTTCTTCCATGCAAATGTGGGTACATTTAAACGGCTTTCTTTCTTGTCCTTGCCCCATTTAAAGTAATTATAATATATGACTATAACCTGAACAAATGGTAAGATGCGAGGATAAAAAAACCACTGGGTTAGAAAATGCTGGGACAACACACGCTAGCACACTGTCCAGGGGCAGAAACTTAAAAGTGGAATGTATTTCTCTTTTCACTATATTGTGTTAATTCTATTTATTTTTTTTGTCTCTCTTTAATTCCTTCCTCCATATATAACATGTCTTAAAAAAGTGAAAATATGTTTTCCTTAAAAGGGCTATGTTTTAAAAAGTGATTATTTTAGCTTCATTTAACCTTTCACATTTTCTTAGCATGTATCATAATGGAACTTCTCTATAGTCATGTAAATGTAAAGATTGATATTATTTTCCCTGCTTGAAAAATTAAGAGGGATAAATATTTTTGATCAGAATAATGGCCAACCACAAATCATGCAACTATTTTATTACTGCATAGTATTTGTTGGGAGAACTTCAAGAATCGACGGGCCTACATTAAAATAAAAGTAACTCAGGTGTGTGTAACTGAAAGTCTAAGTTACTCATGTATATGATTGCTTACAAATGTTATTATTTTGCCTTTTGATGTCGTTTTCATCAACTGTCCATGTATAAATTATTACTAACTTTTTAGCAATTTAAAGTAAGTGTTACCTATTAAAATACATAAAACTATTATGGGTCACTTGATTCCTTCAAATAAAAATTGGTTAAAGGAGTTATATAGATTTGTGTATTTGGAAGAGTAACAAGATTACAAAAAAGGACAAAATTATAGTATTATTATAATTAATTTGCATGCATAGTGTTTTCTTTGTTAATGGTAAATACAGGTTTTCAAAGAGCACAATATTAAGAGGCCCACCAAAAAATCTACAGGCCCACTTTTTCTAACCTGATTTACTGCTTATAGCCAGATCGGTGTGATTTGCTGACAAACCAATTTTGAATGCATTCTCTTGGGTCAAAGGCTGTAAATTCATGCTAATAGTTATTACATTGTTTGTTGTTTCAAATATTAGCATGCTTCTCTGGTTAGGTTTCTTTTATTCTATTCATACAGTTGAAACCACATTCACACACAGCTGTAGACACAAATGTGTTAAGTCTCCATTAGGCATCCGTGGAAATAATATAGAAGCCCGGGGCGCATGGGTGTCTGCTAATTTACATCCCTGGTGTAATAGACATGACTGAAAAATTTAATTTTCCATTGGCACCAAGCCTTTTTACAAACTTTGTTTAAATATTAGGGGTGTGCAAACTTAATAAACTTTGACACTTTGCTATGAAAATTCGTTCGCTTTGACTTTGATTCAAAAGTAAAATTCCCGATCCAACAAAAAATAACAAAACTTTTATTTTTTATTTTATGCTGCTAGTTCCTTAACATTATTGTTATTGTGAAAATAAAAAAAAAATGATATCACACTTTGTAATAAAACTTATCATTTTAGTACAAAATATATTATGTTCAGAATATAGAATTTGTTAAATTATATTAGTGCCTTGATTTATATAGTTGTACAAAGTATAATATTTCTATCCAATGCTAAACATTTTATTTATTATCCAGACTTCGATTTGGCTTGGGGATATTGCATATTATTTTGTTTGACTTTGTTTCAAATTTGAAACATGGTCCTCCCACATCCCTATTAAATAGTTTCACTTTAACTAAATATGTACATTTTAAAGATTCATTATTTGAAAGAAAATTTGAGATTTTGAATTGAGAAAGATGGTATTCGACTCACTCTACTTCAAACTAATGGTTTTTTGCATATCACTTCGTAAAGGTATGTACTATTTTTAGGGGTGTCAGGTCCACTTTTTCAATTCTAAGCGAATTCAAATCAAAGGTATGGAATATTCTCGAAGCCAAATCGAAGTTTGAATATTTTCTTTTAATTGTTTTATGGTTGAAAAATGTATATATTCAAGTTAATCTATTTATTCATGCACTAAAATTACCTGGAACATGTTTTGTTGTACAATTGTTATTAATATTTCGTGTTAATTGGACAAATCAAATTACTATCCTAACATTCAATTCAAAAATTTTTTCCGTATCAATATTAATTTGTAATGCATGAAACAGCCCAAAATGACTAAATTTGAACATAAAGTGAGTATTTTAGCTATCGGTGACCTGGTGGTCTAGGGGTAAGGTGTCAGACTTCTGTGCTGGCATCCGGGGTTCAATCCTCAGTCCCGGCACAGATTTATCTGATTACCAAACCCTTCCTCCACCTCTGACAAGACATCTTGTGAATGTGAGGAATGCCAGGTCTCCACCGTGGTTCGGATTCCTCGTTAAACTGTAGGTCCTTCATTTCATCTCACAATCACCCTATCATTACACATTAGCGTAAGTGCGTATAACCCGAACGGGTAGTAAGACGCGGTGCTAATAATAATAATAATAATATTTTAGCTATCAATATTTTTACCGACGAAGCTTCGAATCAAAGTTGAAGCCGATGTTTGTTTCGAAGCCAAGTTGAAGCTTCACACACCCCTAGCTATTTTCACAATTCACTTAAAGTCTGTTCAGCGTCGGAATTGTTTTCTGAAAGTTCTTTTTCTCTACCAGAAATCTACTACATAGTAGGATAGTGGTAGTAAAAAAGACCTTTCAGAGAGTAATTCCTATCGTGAATTGAGTGTACACACTGGTGTGTTCTTTTTTCGTGGTGAGCACAGAGTTAAAAAGCAATGTTAGATAATAAAAGTTGAGAATAAATAACAAAAAAAGTACTATCACTTTTAATAATTGTTTTGGATATTTCGGAATCTTTGCATTATTTTTTCACAACACTGAATAAAGATTGAAATTGTTAACAAGTCTTTTTATTGAATAATCAAGTAGCCTTTTTGTGATATTCATTTGTATGTCTGCTTTTGAACAGTATAAAAGTTAGTGAATTTTGCAGTTACAATTTAGTTTGTGTCTTGACAGGAAGCCTTTTGATTGTTGTTATTTAGGGCTGATGTTTGTGGGATGAACCAGTTTAAAGAGAATAAACCTAGGCTTTATCCCTTACACAATCTCTGGAAAAATGAAATACCTCCTCATTTCACAGTTGCTTGTTGTGACACATTCTTGATCTTTATCTTCAAACTTTATATCTAACAATTTTATTCTGATTGAGAGAAAGTATTATAGGCATAACAATTTTCAACTTTGTGACGATTATTGTTGTTCAATGGGCCTCTGAACCCAAGAAAAGTGGTTCTTACAATTTTGTCTGTCCATTCTTGGTGTCACAGCCAAATCATATTGTTGAATTTTGTTAGTATTTTATATTTCTGATCATACCTTGGAAAAAATTTCTGATTTTTATTCTAGCCCTCGAATTAATTATAATCTGATAAGTGATAACTTATTTTTGAAAATTCAAGATAGATATCTGGGGAGTTTAATACTGAAAGGAGGAACTTTAACAGAAGTTTACTGATGATTGGTTTTTTAAATTCTATCACATCCTATAGTACACTATCTGGGAAAGTATATTTTGTGTGACCATTTATTTTTTTCAGTCAAAATCTAAGTAGTTTTTGACATTTTTGCTGTGTTGTCTATTTTCAGACTAGATAAGTGCTCATTGTTTTTTCTTTCTTATGTTTTCCAGACTTACATTTTTTTTTAGCCTAAATGTTTTTATAATTATTATTTTTCAGTTCTTGGATAGAATTAAAGATAAGCAGTTCAAAGTTTGTGGTCAAGAGATTGAAATGAAAGTGGTCGAAGGGGAGGAAGAGGAAGAATTCCTCAAGAAGACTAAGGAGACCTTGGAAAAGAAACGAGAGCACCCCAGCTACAAGAACAAGAGAGGTATCTACTGCTACAATCAATTTCATTAATTTTTTTTTTTGCGAAAGGATCTCCATAGTACTTTTTAGAGGTTTGATGAAAGGGATACTTTCTTGGGACAACCATTTGATTGAATATTATAACGTTTAGGCGAGCCCAAATTGTGTAATCATTTAGTAACGTTCTACATTGTTACATACTTATCGCCTCACACTATGTTGGCATTTTCTGACTTTATTTATTATTACTTGAAACATGTTCAACTATGGAAATTGAAATCCACACATTGATATCTATTTTACATTGTGAAAATGAACGATACTATTTTTACACCTTAAAACAGACACATTTTATTACTTTAAGATTCTGAAACAAAGTGAGAGAGCCACACACACACACGTGTGTTTGCTTTAATATATTATGAATGGCTGGGTGAACTCACATTCTAAATGTCTTCTATTCTCTGTATTTATTTGTTGATGTGTCCATTATCATGGTAGGCCACACTGTCTCTGAAATCAGAGGTGTTTTTACATAGCACCTAGACTCAGAAAGTTAAGAGATATTTAGGAATTCCTGAAAGTTTCCGATTCAGCGCTTTGCAACTGTGTTAATACTGTATTGGATATTTAATTATCAAACAGAATGCTTGGACTTTCCGTCTGCACCAGTGATACAAAATTGAATCTAACATAAAAATCAAATCAAACTAATTCAAATAGAAAGTTAATTTAAAATAAAATGGGCAGGGACATGGTTATTCATGGTGGCTACAGACAGGGAAAATCTGGAAAAATCAAAGAATTTTTGGATAACTGGGAAAGGTCAGGGAATTTAACTAAAAGTAAGGAAAAGTCAGAGAAATAAAAAATATGTCTAAAATATCCCAACTAAACACTAAAACTAAAGTTAAAAATACCTAAATAAAATATTGTTTTAATTTGTAAAATAACTTATACAGGGTGTCTACTGGGTCACGAAAGTCACGGAAAAGTCACTAATTGAAGGGGGGGAAAGGCCACGAAAGTCACAAATTTTTAATATTTTGGTCACAAAGTCACGAAAATAATTTTAGTTTGAATTCCCCGCACATCGTAACAACGCGAATGCTTCAAAGATAGTGCTATCCACTATACGTGATGGCACGCGCCATTAGGAAGTTGCCTGATTGTTTTATTTGTGATTCCAACGACAAGGTTAACTTTCGCCATCTTGTATTAAATTTTAATTTGGCGTGGTACTTGTCTTGTGGGGTGTTTGAGTACATTATGCCGTGTGTGTGTATACAAATAATGGTTTTCGAGTGAATGAATTGGAATTCAGGTTTTGTAGATGATACAGGAAAATACCAGGACATTTTCTACAGAAACCGGGCGTTCATCTGTGTTGTGGATCTGGATCAAGATGTTGGTGGCAATTATCAATTTTTTACGCTTTCAGTGATCCGACTGCAATTTGAAGGCGGTGTAAAATGTATATTATAATTTCAAATTAACGTTGGCAGCAAATAGCAATAGTGTTCGCAGTGAAATATAGCGTATTTTTTATAAAATATAAAATAATATTATTAGTGTTAATATTTAATCCTTGACGTAATTCATTTAATTTTAAATACCATTCATTCAAAACATTTGAAATTTACCAATTTTTAAAATGATTTTCGTTGTCTAATGGGCACATAAAATATTAGGCCTAAATTATTTTTTAATCGTGTGTTGCGAAAAAAATCCATAATTTTTTGGGGGCATTCAAAGATTTTATGTGTGAAGTTTAGGCTAATCTGTTAAAAGATGCCTGGTAAATGTTCGTTCAAAGAGTTTTGGCTGACTGTTGAAGAAAATAAATACTCAAAGTGGTTGCGCCCTGTTGAAGATGACCAGTATAAGGCTTATTGTACATTTTGTAAATCGAAATTTGATATAAGCCACAGTGGGTTGAATGGAGTGAAAATTCATGGAAAAGGTAAGAAGCATTTGGAACTAACCTCTGCCCTACTCCAAGGTGTTTCTTATTATAATTTATAGGCCCAATGTACAATATAATGTTCGACCGTTTACTGAAGGAATTTTTTTTGCACCACGTCTTACTGACCGTTTGAGCTATACACCCTTGAACGTATTTTGTGGTCAAAAAAGGTCACCAAAAAGTCACAAATTTTTGTTCCTCTGAGTAGACACCCTGTTATAAAACTGTTTGTTTAGTATATACAAACTTTTTTTAATATGTGATCAATAATTACAAGTCATAATCCATCATTAAAACTGGAAAAAATTAGTCAGGGAAAATTGAAAAATGTTGCCTGGAAAAGTCGGCGAATTTTGTAAAATATGTTTTGTAGCCACCCTGTCATTATTATAATATGTTACATATTTTGATGGTAAAAGTGGGCCATCATAAAAATTAAAAGGTTTGCGATCAATTAATAGGTGTAGATTTCATTACATCTTTGTAATTACAGTTCTTTTGAAGCACTTTGTGAAATGTATGTGTGCGACATGGTCTTTTCAACTGAGGAATAAGTATTTATTTCATTGCTCAAATTGGTGGCTAATTTTAATCTTTTTATTGTTCCAAGAAGTAATTGTAATGGTGTTTCTTCTCGGTTACAGGTAGAGGTGGTAAATTCCGTGGAGGTAGGGGAGGCGGTAGAAATTTTGGTGACAGAAAGAGGAAGGGAAATCCTTCTGAAGATGAGCCTCCAACGAAAATTGGGGCAGAATCTGCAGATTAATTTTGTGTGTGAACTGAACACTTCAGAGCCAGGGGGGTGTGCGGGCTTCAATACCCGCTACTTATGTTTATTATTTTTTACAACTGTTTCTAGATCAATAATATTAAATATATATATTTTGAGTCTTGATATATCTTGGTATTGTTTTCATTTATTCAGAAAGATGTTTTATATATATATAATTAACATATTGGACCTAGTAAAATATGCTTGACTCTGTAGTTAATATCTACAAAATCTTTAACGTAAAAGATAGTAACATTGTGACAAAGGTGCCAAAAATAACCTTGAGTATTTATTTCTTAAATCTATTAATTTTTGACAAGTTGACTATGAGAAGGTAAAGGAAAGCGTAAACAATTGTACAAACGTAAAATAAACTTAGCCTATTCACTTGGTTTATCCTGAAAGGTAGCAGTCTCGCTTTGACAGATTACACTATGAGCTTATCTTATAAGCAAGCTGACCCATAGTCGAATAATGCAAGGTAAGTTTGCTATTTTCTTAAATATACTAGGCTCCATCTAAATAACGATCATTTTAAATTTCCCACTTACTGGTTTATTAAAATATGTTTATTATTGTAGGACATTAGTTTTAGGCTATTACAAGTTTTCAAAGGAAACTCTCCTTCCCTTGACTTATTTTATTTTGTCTAGTCACTCTAGTTTTGGGGCAGTGACAAGAGGTAGTCAGACAGAACTTGTAAAATGTGAACTTTATTTCCCTTTTCATGTTGCAATTTGTATTGTGTTTGTTCTCTTTGTCTTTATTACTTTATTGTTCCTTTTATCATGCATTCAAACAAACCTTACAGTTCAAAGGTTTCCTTAAACATTTAACAAGATCGGCTATGAGATGTTTTAATAGTGTTTCTGCATTTTAAATTTATCATTCCAAACTTTGGCCGTTGATTATGCAGGATTTGATAAAAGTGAGACTCGGCCATATTTCATTAATACCTTTTTTTTTTATTTATTCAAATCTTTTTTTATTTCAAATGATGCTACAATTTTTATTTATATCATTTTTGTTTATTTTTTTCAAATATAAACTTTCAGTTTTATTTTTAAATTCTCGCATACACTCTTATGAACACATTGAAGCTGGGTCTTGTGTTTCAGCTAGAATTGGGTTGAGTCAATTTTTTGTATTTTTGTTTCCTGAATCTCAATTGTGTAATCTTTATTTTATCTATAGACAGATTCTGAATTTGAATAATATTAGAAAATAATTAATGTGGGTATTTAGGAACATGAGGAAAGGTCAGTGTTAATGCAATTTTTATAGCAAAACATTTTTTTTGGCCAAAATGTAATATTGTTTCAGTACCACAAATATAGTTTAA
Organism: Timema douglasi; assembly: GCA_901482245.1. Taxonomy (NCBI): domain Eukaryota; kingdom Metazoa; phylum Arthropoda; class Insecta; order Phasmatodea; family Timematidae; genus Timema; species Timema douglasi. Next base: position 222,605 of record CABEEJ010000729.1, read on the forward strand.
TTTTCTTCGCATGGTGTTGTCAATAGTTGTTGAATATCTGTCAAGAGCATAGCAGCATTAGATGACAAACTTTTAAAAGAAAAAAAAAGCTGTCATTAAATTATAGGATAATATTTTAAGAAGGAAAGATTTGATTTTTTGTTTTTTTGTTTGTAATAAATAAACTCAAAAACTACTGGACCTATTTTAAAAATTCTTTCACCAATTTAAAGCTACATTATCAGCGAGTAACATAGACTATATTTTATTTTGAAAATTTAATTTATTCCTCATAAGAATGCCGATAGTCTTACACAAGGTATAAAAAAATATATAAAAATATGTTTTCTCTGCGTGCGCTGCAAAAACTATTGGTAATACATAAAAAAAATATACTAATATTGAACGTTCACACTAATGTGAACAAAAAAGTCTGCAAGACAATATATGTAATTATTATAGTTATGTTACAATAAACGTTTTTTGTTGAAATTAGTCAACTAAAACACGGATGTGAACAAAAAGTGATTATATCTGTATCTTGATATGAATCCTTATCCAAGTCAGTTATTTAATCTAAACCTTGATCTCCCTGTCATCGGCAGTCCAGTCTACTGCAAGAGCGTTGTGTTAGACCACGCAACCACTGAAGCAGGTGTGATGGGTAGCTAGTAAAATTATAGGACACCCTTGACAGATATTCAAAGAGTGTTTAGGTCACCATGTGAAGCAAATTAAACTGTTTATAAAGAAATATTTGATTTATTTTGACCAACACACTTTTTGATATAAAAACTAAAAATATTTTTCTCACATCTCTACATCCCCACCTTAAGCTCACAAGGCTAACTGTCCCTTAAAATCATACCTAAACATCTCAGTATGCTTTTCCACCCTCATTTCTGATTTTATTAACATCAATTTTAAAATTGACAGGAATAGTACCTAAATGTTGACATTTTATAATATCTTGTAAATCTACATTCATTTGGAATTTAAAAAGCACTTCATACAAATTAAATTATTTGGTAAATTAATTAACTTATGCTTGGTTGTTGTGTCTTTCTTAAAATTATGTTAGGATGATCAGCCATGTTCAAATCAAATAAAGTTGTTTTTCAATTTTAAAAAAATTCTTAATTTCTTTCAGAATATAAAGAGCTCACTGAAATCATATTAGATAATAAATTAATATTTCATTAATATGAGACCTAAGTAGTCATCAATGCTATGATTTTTATATTATCAGATCTTTTGCAGCCAGAGAGCATTTTAAATTTACATAGTTTGTTATTTATAATTAAATAAGGAAATCACTCTACATATAATTGTTTAAACTCATGTTTAGGCCTGTCTAAAGACTCTTTCTTATCTCTAAGGTCTATAGTGGTCTATATGAGATTGACTCTACAACAGTCTACAGCAGTGGTTAACCACCTTGGGGTTGAGGAGACTAATTTGGAAATAAAGTAATGAAAGTAATTTTTTCTTGCAGTATTGGCAACACTACCTACCAGTAAAAAAATTAAATGACCAACCAAAGAATTAAGACTTGTTCATGCACTTGTTTATTTTTAAGCCTAAGATTTCCCCCACAATTCTCCTTTTTAACCCCCTCCTGATTGACCATTGCGGCCATGTGCAACACCACAGAGTCTTCAACTCTGACCCTCATGAAAACCAGACAGCGTGGTTTACTTGTTTATATAAAGCCCAATAATCAAGAATTTACTAAAATAAAATTGCCAGCCATCACACTAATTTTCAGTAATTTTAGATACCAATTTTCTGCCAGTATTGAATAAAGAAGTGACTAAAACGCATTAAAAAACTTTTAAAAACCATCCCCAAAAATAGGGGAAAGGGGGGTGTTGGATTGATTATCTAACAAGGGGGACATTAACTGGAAAAGGTTGGAAACAACTGGTCTACAGACTCCGGATCTAAGTCCTCAGTACTTACCACTCTATAGAAGTTCTTTCACCATAAACTTTCTAAGGGGAGACATACCAAAATAATTATATTGGCGCTCATCGAAATTAAAGCACCAATGGCAGTAAAAGCATTTGTTGCTATGAAAACAAATATGAAATGATAGTTTTATGCACTGAGCTATTTCAGAAATATTTTTCTGCAAATTTAAAAAGCTGAGAAGCATGGCATCTCGGAAAGGGTTTTCTGAGAAATACCAACTTATTAGAAAGCATGGCGTGGCTACACTTGGGTAGGTTAAACTTTCTGTTAGTATTCTGAATAACCTCTGCTCCACAGATTTCTGCTTTGCCCTAGAAAAATTTCTTTCGGGGACATTAATGGAATGTTGTGTCTGATTTTCTCATTTGTTGGTACAGCTCCATTTCATTGAAAAACAAGATAAAATTCTACACTAATTTCAAAGTCTGCTTAGAAAACCACAACTAAATTTATTTTTAAGACACATATTGGTCCAAGCCTTTATTAGCTTTTAAACCTAATGATGGCTTCAGTTTAATTCTATGCTCCTAGATGTTAATTAAAACACATTTGCTTCTCTTAATTTGCTTACATACCTTTATTATAAGCAAAAGGTTTTGTGTTTAGATAAAGTTATCGAATGAAATATTTATTTGTTGGTAAAAATTTTGGCAGTCTAAAAGCGCATACAAATAATTTCATTTCTATGTTTTCTATATTTTTCTTAAAATATCTCTTTTCTACTTAAAAAAATACATGGTCCTATTTAATGATTTTGAAGTGTGTTGTTTACTCTTATCTAGAAATATTCCCAGTTTAGTTTGTGTTATAATATGTAGTATATTAAGGTAAGAATGACTCGATCATTCCTCTGAAATATGGTTTATTAATGATAAGGGGATCCCGAAATTATTTAATTTACAATCGGCATGCATAATCATTTCATAGGGTATTAATTGTCAGCGGCAAGCAGGTCATCTCTGTCTTACAACTATAATAAAAGATCACCTTATATAAGTATTAGTTTAACTTCACAGGTGATTCATATTAATCTATTGTCAAGCTTCAAAATAAGTCTAATAGATTCATATTAGTTCTTGGCTAAACGTAAGTTGATGTCTACATATTTATAAGTGATACCTTCTTATGGTAAATTTGACTAAAATTTATATTTATGTAAATTTAGTTTTTCTCTCAAATGTTTATAATATACAAATAATTTTACT
>CABEEJ010000730.1:8431-44935 GCA_901482245.1 Timema douglasi
GGGGGGGGGGGGGGCGGAGACAGAAATAAATGGCTACCCAACGTTAGAATAAAATATGTTTACTTTCTTATTTTGCACAAACATAGACATTTTAAATCATTATTTGTTACTAAGGCCCTTATGTGTATACCCTAAGAAACGGTAGTATATACATTCAATACTAGAAAAGTTAAAATATTATCTACAAATATTTCTACGAATTTTTCAAAACTTTATTTGACTATATGATCTATGTTGAGTATTACAGTTAGTTATCATTAAAAAAAACACTACCCAATATTTTTAGTTTACAATATATTAAACATTATTTTTTGACTGTAACAATTATCTTACAACATTGTTTTAAGTACTATCTCTCTACCTTGAATATGGTTAAATGTGGTATTTGAGGTTGTATTTGTTCTAGAATAAAGTTAGCAAATAGGTAGATAGTGCACGCTAAATCTATTCCAATTGAAAGCACATGGGTGGAATGGTACATAATATTAGACTTAGAATATTTAACCTGTTCACTAGACAAACAAATATCTGGAATTATTGGACTACGCCAAGTATTAAAAATACATTCATGAATACAGCCTCCTCATTTACCAACTCAAAACTAATTGAGCATCTACGTAGGGGCATTTAAAAAAAATGTATTTTAATTAATTTCTGAATTAACTATTTAATTGAATAAAAAATCTTAAGCTTTTTTTTTGTTAGAATTATATGAACAAACTTTAAAATATTATATTGGTATCTGTTTGGAGAAAGAATGGAAAACTGTTTGTATGTTCCACAAGAATATTTGAAGTACAGCCGGTGAGACCCGCACCAATGGGCACACGGGTAAAGGCGTCAGTATCGTCTTACAGTGTTTGTCGGGCCCAGATGTGTGATTAAGTTTTTTTGCCTCAGTGGTATTTTCCACTCTACCTTCACGTAAATGCAGTTACACTTCTTATAAATATTTATCTTCTTCATACCCACATAAATATATGAATACCTACTTTAATATACGAATCGCTTGGATGGGTAGTAAGATTAGGCACACGTAGAAAACTATAATTAAGGGTACCACCTACTTAATGGTAAATATTTCTTATGAGAATGGAAGCTCTCGTGTTACAAAACCACTAAAAAAATGTTCACACTTCTATTAAAATATTCTGTTGTGATCCTGTTAAAATGTTTGACGTTGAGCGTGAACAAATACTAAATGTTACTAACCATTTAATTTGATCACAGAATTGTGACTTTTTCGTGAAACGTCACTGAAAATAAATTAATTTCATATTTGCATGATATTTTCCTAGACGTAAAACTCTTCAAATGTAATATTTTTAATCATAGTACCGTTTTAATACAGCTTACTACCATTTTGTCAAGAGTTACATTTTGAAATATCAAAGCTATTCTTAAATAAAGCGGGAATCTCGAAACGCCTGCAATCTGTCTCACCACCAGTAAAGTGGCCTCCTTAAATCAATGCTCACTTTGACTCATCAGGGACTTAAGGCGGGATGGTAGAGTTTGTGAATTAAGGACAATAATTTTACAGTTTTATAGCAAAAAATTATTTTAGCCAAAATATTTGTCCATTATAAAGATAAAATTTAATTTCTTTCACATAGTATTAACAACGTTCATTGAATATCTGTAAAGGGTGTTCTATCTTAGAATTTGATGATTATTTTTCATTTTTATTTAAAATGTTTCTCATCAAATGATAATATGCCCATGACAAATATTCAAGAACGATTGAGATTTTTGTGTGTAGAAAATTAAACTAAATGTTTCTATTACTGGAGCCATATTTTATCGATCTTTCCAGAAAAAAAAGTTTTTTATGAACACAACAAAAACATTTACCCTTTCTCGCAATCCTTACAATCCCACCCTAAACAGCCTAACCTTGGAGTGCAGAATATCATAGATAGACCTAGTAAAAACGTTGTCATTCGCCGGGAGAGAGGAAGTAAAACTGTATCGTAAACTGTGTTAAAAACCATCCCAAGTCTAGTCGGTGGGGAATGAAATGGCGACCTCCTAAGCCCGGGTTTGGGTGTGCTAGCCTAGTCTCACCTACTTCAAGGTTATCAAGTTCTTGTTATGCACTTCTTGTGTGAGCTCTTGTGTAAGTAACCTAATTGGCGTTGAAAGCGTGTAAATCAGACAGAATACAAAACACTTCTTTATTCGTTTTATTTTTGTTTAATAGTTTTGAGGTGGTTTTGGCACCGGGCCCCTTCCTTGATTAATATCCCTATTAAGGAACTATAACACGTTATTTAACCATAAATAGAGTCTGTCTGTCCACTCCGTTGCATTTATGAGGTGAAGTAGAAGTGGACGCGACGAAAGATCAATGTTTTTGTAGTTTTTATAGCAACACTTTTTTTTTTTGACGAAACAAATCAAATATTGCTCCAGTAGAAATATAGAGTTTAATTTTCTTCACATTTTTGATATTTACAGTTACACTTCGTTGGCCGCATGGTCTAAAGAGCTACTATCATGTTAGACTAGACTGCCGATGATGAGGAAATAGGGGTTTGTTCATGGTCGGGTTAACTGAGAGTGGTTTTTTCTTACTTTGTGAATATTCACTCTCCTTCCAAGAAAATGCTGGTGCACTTCATGTAAGTTAAACCTTCTTAATTCCTAACACTTTAGAGTAAATAGTACATACGCGTATAACACGAACGGGTAGTAAAACGCGGTGCTACGTCATAATCAAGTAATTGAATTTTAAATTCTAATTAGTCTAACTGGTACCTGCGTCATGTTTTTGTTTAATTTTGACGTATATTACGATAATTACATCTTAAATTACGGGAAAAAGGAATATTCTCTATGAATATAATGTACTATTGAATATAGTATTCATTTGTTTTCTGTATAATTTGACCCCCAAGGAGAAATATCAACTTAAATTCCATGGAAAAATTACGGGATATATCTTAACTTTAAATCCAAAGAGAAATCTTAATACTCAGTGACGTAACTAGCATAATAACTCACATAAAACATCTAAAAGGTGAAATGTTGGTTTAGTTAGAAAATTAATTATAAAATACTTAGATTTAACTACCATACCACGAGAATATGGGACCTGCTTCGATTCTGGGTGATGCAAATAGTGATATTTAGTTTAACTACTATTTCATTCGCGATCCAATTAGTAAATATCTAGGTGCTAGGACTATGTGTGTGTGTGTGTGTGTGTGTGTGTGGTATTATTTTATAATTTTAAATATATCTATAAAATACATTTAAATAAAAACACCTAACTTATTTTTAAATAGTAGTATTATGTTTAACATTTGTTTAAGGACATTGTTTATCTGTGACGCCACGGCAGGTCGAGGAAGATAGGATTTCACGTGTTAACGAACTTACCTTTTATTCAGCGAGTTTTAAAGATCGTTAAAATAAAAACCATAATTTTCTTAATAATTCTAAAAGTAGATCTACAGTGTCACCATATTTTTATTTTTATTTTAAAGTAGTTTTTTTTTGTAAACGTGCTTTTAATAAATAATCAACAACTTAGACTATTTGGATTGGTTACATAAATGGCCTGTAGGAGTCTTCCTGCCAGGATGTAGATTAAAAAAAGTTCATAGTAGCATATTTCTATCTAAAATAGGAAACAAGAAACAACGTAGTGTACAAGTTACCATGATAGCTATTGGTTTCACCAATAATTACCATGAAGCTTGGCAACACATGGTATTAATTGACTCGTATTAAATTCAGTTTTGAATTATGTATCAAAACATCATACATGTTTGCGGGGGCATTAATCTTGAGTAAAAATAAGGCGTAGTTATATACTTGGAGAGAGCGCCTGATTTTTAGGCAAGAAGATATACAGTAAAGTGTTTTGTATTGCGTGTAAACAAGATTGCAGGCGAGTGCCGCACATAGATTCATTTCCAAAGAGACACGCTTCCAACACTTCGTTAACGACGTAGTCTATTTGGTTATTTCGAAGCTATTTTGAGAAGCGAATTGCATCTTAACTTGACGCACCTAAGCAGTCTAAGCAGGATCACACTTGGATGCAAATGTACGAAATATAAAGAAAGGGAAGAAAATGAACAGTGGACTCTCGAGGCCTCTTATTTATATACTGATAACACTTCCCCTCTTCCTCTGACGAATTTACACAGCCACTATAGTATTTGCACCCTGAAAACATTGACTTTCTTTTTAAAATTGCATTTTACTGGTTTCTTATTTTAGATAGCCATTTGCTTCCACGGAATTGTATAATCTAGAACCCGGCAGGAAGACTCCTACAGGCCATTTTCGTAACCAAGACAAATAGCCTTAGTTGTAGATGAATTATAAAAAATAAATCCGTTTTACAAAAAAGCTACTTCAAAATAAAATAGTAATTTCGTGACACTGTAGGACTATTTTTATAGTTATCTAATAATCAATGGTTTTTGTTTTAAACCTTATATCTTTAAGACTTGCTGAAAAAATGTAGCTTCTAATCGGCTTAGGTAATACTTCGGATATATTATTGGCCAGAGGGATTGTTTTGCTGACCAAATGTCACCCTTTATCCATAAATGTTGGCACTACCATCGTTAACGGTGGCGGCCATTTGGTTGGTATAGCTCGCTTTCAAACTCACACCATGGAGTTTTTTTTTTTCAATAGAAGGTGAGATTAGTTGATTTCTAACGACATTTAACGTAAAATGCTGCGGTTCTGGATCAAAGTAAATGGTTAGAAACCAAAATCTAATTTTTACCTAACAAATAAGTCATTTAAAAAAATCAGATTCATGACAGAACATTCTAAGATAATTGATAATGTTTTAAGTGGTTTCATAACTGACATTCCCTCAATAAATACCGCAGTGTGGAGATATTTCTCTTAAAGTAGATGGCACCCTTAACGGTTTTTTTCTTTCGTATTGCAAAGTATTTAGGGTCTCTATTTTCTCAGAACAGAATATACATACGGATCAACAGAACCGGCTGCCTTTAAGTTGCGTCAAATATAAATATAAAAAGCCACGGTTCCAATTGTTCAGTTGAGTTCGTCGCGGTTGACTGGCTAGCCTGAAGAATAACCGTCATGATGAAAGTGAAACTCTTTCAATGCTTCTAATTCAACGCAAATGATGCAACAAAAAATATATGAAATGTATACCTAGTTTAATGTGAACTGTCTTTGTTTCAGGTACACTCGCTACTAGGAAATTATATCCCCTTAGGGAAGCTGTCTTGGTAAGCGAGAAATTGTGCACAGATGTTCTGCTTAAACGCAGTATTTATTTCTACGTTGCGTTATTTAAAAATATGGTTCATGCCAAAATAAAGTCGGATGATTCAAACAGTGCCCTTTTCTTTAACAACCAAAGAATTTGAGTTTTTTAAATATAAATAAATGTGTGAAAATGTAACATTATCTCATTTTCAACGAATTTTTAAGCATATTTGTGGAGCTATGAGTTTAAGTTTAATGAAAAAAGACTCTAGATTTATCCTTCTTCTAACAAATAAATATTTTATATAGGATCACAATAGAGAATTTTAACATATTTGTAATCTAGCAGGGAACTTTCCTATTTACCTTGAGATAAGTTCAATAGTTTTCTTACCCGCCTCGGTGGCGTAGTTGGCTAACGCGCTCATAGTGTTGAGCTCTACTGCTGAGGACGGGGAGATCGAGGTTCGAATCTTGGTTGGGTGAACTTGGGGGGTGGTTTTTCCCAAATGGTTTTCCACTCTCCCTCCACGCAAATGCGGGTTTACTACCCCTAATTTAACCTTCATAATCCATTAGCGTAATTAGTACTTAAAGCGTATAACCCGAACGGGTAGTAAGACGCGGTGCTAAATGTTGTTATTGTTAATAGTTTTCTTTCCCTCTTTTTATTGACATGACAAAGAGTGGTTTTAGGTGAAGGGTGACAGAATAAAGAAATAGTTTCATATAACGACACATATAATTATTGTATTTTAAACCGTGTGGCCCGACAACGATTGAAACTTTTTCACTGACTGAAGCGGCAGCCTTAAGGTTGCTAGATAGTAGAGAATTGAGCCGTGTTGAAGACGTTTAGAAATCCCGCATGGTTTAAGAAGTTGTTTGATATTTTTTATTAAAATCATTTTTAACAAAATGTAGTAGAAAACTACCACCAGTTAAAAAGTTTAAATTTTGAGTTTTAAGGTAAAAAAAAAATCAACAACGCCTTACGATAAAATGTGTAGTGCTGAGGATTAGAAATAATAATAATATAGGGTGTTAAATAAACTACTACACATTTTATTTAAATATTTTAAACTTAAAATTTAAACTTTTTAACTGGTTAAATCTTTCTCCCACAGTTTGGTGAAAACACGATTTTAAAAATAAAAATAAAACCCCTTCATAAGTAGTGCGGAATTTCTAAAAGTCTGCAATGCTTCTTATCGCTCTCCCGGCTGCGGGTGAGTTACGGACGCATATTTTTAGAGTCACGTACGAATTTAGGGCCGGGCTGTTAATCTAACCTATCCTACCCTAATCCAACAATTTTTTTAATTTTTGCCCAAAACTATCGACTAACAAGAACTAAGGTAGTTTGGCTATTACGAGGGATGTCGACATGAGACGATGATAGTTTCTATCTGAAATTTAAGACAGCATGATAGAAAGCATACCGCTAATTAGGTGGATGCAACTCATATCTCTATCAAGCGATTAGGCTGCAATTCGTACGTGTCTCTCAAAAAACTGGGCCGCAACTCGTACACTATTTCAAGTTTAGGCTACGACTCACCTTCACAGGCTCTTCCATTTAACACCCCTAAACAGGACACTTGCTGGGCATATTCAAAATGGGGGACTTGTTGCTTCATCACTGGTAGGCGCAGGGTTAATTTAAGTTGTCCCGCCGAGCATTCAAACTGTTTGAATGATTAAGATCTAAGATTTGACCATAACAACCTTTTTTAAATTTAAAGCGCACTTTATAAACATAGATATGGTATATATATATATATATATATTACTGCGATACTTACAAACTAAAGTCCAATTTTCACAGGAAGGGCATTTTATAAAATAAAGATACATCACTGTTTAAATAGTACCCCGATACAAATTTTGGACAAAATCATTAGAGTTACTCTTAGAAAAGATTAAATTTTATAAAAATCAGTCATCAGTTAACCACTATAAAATAATTTATTTGAGTAAAACAATATATATATATATATATATAAATATAATTAGCACGTAGAAGAAATGCACCCAAATTTTCGTAGAGGGAAAGTAGTAAACCGTTTAAGAAAAATACTCTCGTATTACACCCAACCGTGATTCGAATACTAGATATCTTTCATCCCTAGAAAACTAGACCAGATTAGCTTGACACCCTATTCCACGTTTTCCATTGATAAGGTATTTATTTAATTGGTTTGATAGAAAAACCTGATAATTTGTACGTCTGATTGAATTAGTTTTTATCTTTTTATTTATTTTTAGCACCGTGTTTTACTGCCCGTTCAAGTTAATTATGCTGATGTATTAAGAATGATGAAGGTTGGATTTAAAGTACCTATACCCACATTTGCATAGAAGGAAAGTGGAAACCATTTAGGGAAAAAATACCCTCAGTACACCTGACCGGTATTCGAACCCGGGTATCTCCATCCGTTCAGTTTAGTTACGAGAGTGAACCATTATATCATTCGAGCACCAAAACTGTTTTGAGTTAATTGGGGAATCAGTTAAACCAGGGGTCTCCAAACCTTTTGCTATGCGGGCCACATTATATATCTTACACATTTTTGCGGGCCAAAGTAACGTTCACCTGTTCTTCAAGTAGCATTATATTTGCCCTGAATTCCTTTACATGCGCAAATAGTTCATAAATTAAATTTGTTTCAACATGCAAATTTAGATTGAAGTTATATTTCCAGTCACGTCTATAAAAAAAATCCACTTTCCAAGGCCAGTCAGTGTTTGATAAAAGTGATTGACGTTGTTTCTTCTTTGTGAGATATGAATCAATTTATATGTAATAAATATTATTTATAATAATTAGTCAATATAACTACATTTAAAAAAAAAATTAGGTAACATCTTTCGGGACATTCCTTTGATAACCCTCTGCCGGGAGACTTGGAACTACCTAAACATCGTCACAATCAAGCCGTTCTGTTGTCGCTATAAGGAATGGCGCCCGCGACTGAAAATGAGGGTTTGCAATTCCGACAGCACTCTGGCTTGGTGTCATGGGGCAAGCACGCGTGTGGACAGAAACTGGACCTGTCAAATAAACTGCGTGGTTAATAAATAACGAAGACAAACAATTAATTTTTTATTTGACAAAATCTTGGAACGGGTCGGATATAATCTTGTAGTTTGGGGATCCCTGAGTTAAACCGACAGACATTAATTAATATTATTGGAGCAGAGGGTACTCCGGAAAGAATGAAACTATTAAAAAAAAAACTTGGGAAAAAAATTTATTTTTTCACAACCACTCTGTCAGCGTACTACTTTCAACAAAACTATTCACCTTCGAGACCGAACAAAAGGAATCTGTCGAATGGCTCGTGTAAACTCTGGTTTTTATTGAATTGGAGGCGTTGGTGTTTTTGTAATGAGAAAGTATAGTAAACGTAGTAACGTTTAACGACAAAACAAAACATGTTTCTGCATAAATGGATGTTTTGTTAATACGTAACAAAAGTTTAGCCGAGTCATGAAGTCATTAAAGTCCAAGCCTGTGCTATGATTAAACTGTGGTGTGCACATGTAGATCTCCTGACGTCATTAAGTAGGGTTTTTTTAGTTAATATGTTTAAGATGGTATCCAAGGTAACGAAATTTAAGGCCTGTAATTTTTTACTACTTTTTAGACAAAAAATCGTTTTTTTGATAAAAAAAATACTAGTAGTTTTGTGAACAGTAGTCCCCTCCCTCCATCTGTATTATTATCTTTATTATAGTCTTAAGGTTTCTCTTTGGATTTCAATTTGAAATATCTCATCATCTCTTATAATTTATCTTTGGATTTTAAGTTGAAATATCTCCTATAGCTTCTCCTTGGATTTGAAGTTGATATTATTCTTTGGTCGGCCTACGGTTACGCTCAACGGGTAGTAAGAGATGGACAACAAAATGAAATCACATTGATGTAAGCACTAAAGCAAGCTAAGCAGTGATGTAGTGCAATGCAAGAATGCAACGTAAACAGTGATGTAATGTAACCATCAATGGCCTGTAAGCAGTGATGTACTATAATCATTAATGGCATGTAAGCAGTGATGTCATATATCCATTAATTAAATGTAAACAGTGATGTAATGTAACCATAAATGTCACGTGAGCAGTGATGTAATATAACCATCAATGTCATTCAAGCAGTGATGTAATATAACCATCAATGTCATTCAAGCAGTGATGTAATATAACCATCAATGTCATGCAGGCAGTGATGTAATGTAACCATCAATGTCATGTAAGTAATGATGTAATATATCCATTAATTAAATGTAAACAGTGATGCAATATAACTATCAATGTCATGCAAGCAGTGATGTAATTTAACCATCAATGCCATGTAAGCAGTGATGTAATATATCCATTAATTAAATGTAAACAGTGATGCAATATAACTATCAATGTCATGCAAGCAGTGATGTAATTTAACCATCAATGCCATGTAAGCAGTGATGTAATATATCCATTAATTAAATGTAAGCAGTGATGTAATGTAAGCATCAATGTCATGTAAACAGTGATGTAATTTAAGCATTAATACAGTGTAAGCAGTGATGTAATGTAACCATCAATGTCATGTAAGCAATAATGTAATTTAAACATAGAAGTCATGTGAACAGTGATGTATTGTAAAATGCAATGTAATTTAATTAATAATGTAGTGTAAGAGGTAATGTAAAGCTAGCATCGATGTAATACAAGCGGCATAATGTATTGAAAGTATTGTTGTAATCCAAGCATTCATATAATTGTAATCAGTAATTACATCACATAATGAAAAAAAATTTAGGGTGTTCAAAAACAAGGTGCTTAAGAAGATATTTGGACCAAAAAGGGATGAGGCTACTGGTGAGTGCAGGAAGTTACTCAATGATGAGTTTCATATCATGTACTGATCACCAGATATTGTTCGGATAATCAAGTCCGTAAATTATGATAGGCAGGACATGCAGCACGAATGGGAGAATCTAGAACAGTTTTCAGGATATTTACCGGCAAACCCAATGGGAAGAGACCATTGGGACGACCTAGAAGTAGATGGGAGGGTAACATTAGAATGGACTTGAAAAAGATAGGGTGTAATGAGGTGGACTGGATAGAACTAGCTAGAGATAGGGTGAAATGAGATGGACTGGATAGAATTAACTCAAGATAGGGTGTAATGAGGTGGACTGGATAGAACTAGCTCAAGATAGGGTAAAATGAGATGGACTGAATAGAATTAACTCAAGATAGGGTGTAATGAGGTGTACTGGATATAACTAGCTCAAGATAGGGTGAAATGAGATGGACTGGATAGAATTAACTCAAGATAGGGTGTAATGAAATGGACTGGATAGAACTAGCTCAAGATAGGGTTTAATGAGGTGGACCGGATAGAACTAACTCAAGATAGGGTGTAATGAAGTGGACTGGATAGAACTTGCTCAAGATAGGGTGAAATGAGATGGACTGGTTATAATTAACTCAAGATAGGGTTTAATGAAATGGACTGGATAGAACTAGCTCAATATAGGGTTTAATGAGGTGGACTGGATAGAATTAACTCAAGATAGGGTGTAATGAAATTGACTGAATAGAATTAACTCAAGATAGGGTGTAATGAGGTGGACTGGATAGAACTAGCTCAAGATAGAGTGAAATGAGATGGACTGGATAGAACTAGCTCAAGATAGGGTGAAATTAAATGAACTGGATAGAACTAGCTCAAGATAGGGTGTAATGAGGTGGACTGGATAGAACTAACTCAAGATAGGGTGAAATGAGATGGACTGGTTAGAATTAACTCAAGATAGGGTGTAATGAAATGGACTGGATAGAACTAGCTCAAGATAGGTTGTAATGAAATGGACTGGATAGAACTAACTCAAGATAGGGTGTAATGAGGTGGACTGGATAGAATTAACTCAAGATAGGGTGTAATGAAATGGATTCGAAAGAACTAGCTCAGGATAGGGTGTAATGAGGTGGACTGGATAGAACTAGCTCAAGATAGGGTGAAATGAGATGGACTGGATAGAACTAACTCAAGATAGGGTGTAATGAGGTGGACTAGATAGTATTAACTCATGATAGGGTGTAATGAAATGGACTGGATAGAACTAGCTCAAGATAGGGTGTAATGAGGTGGAGTGGATAGAATTAACTCAAGATAGGGTGTAATGAAATGGACTGGATAGAATTAGCTCAAGATAGGGTGAAATGAGGTGGAATGGGTAGAACTAGCTCAAGATAGGGTGTAATGAAATGGACTGGATAGAACTAGCTCAAGATAGGGTGTAATGAAATGGACTGGATAGAATTAACTCATGATAGGGTGTAATGAAATGGATTCGAAAGAACTAGCTCAAGATAGGGTGTAATGAGGTGGACTGGATAGAACTAGCTCAAGATAGGGTGTAATGAGGTGGAGTGGATAGAATTAAACTCAAGATAGGGTGTAATGAAATGGACTGGATAGAATTAGCTCAAGATAGGGTGTAATGAGGTGGAATGGATAGAACTAGCTCAAGATAGGGTGTAATGAGGTGGACTGGATAGAACTACATCAAGATAGGGTAAAATGAGATGGACTCGATAGAACTAACTCAAGATAGGGTGTAATGAAATGGATTCGAAAGAACTATCTCAAGATAGGGTGTAATGAGGTGGACTGGATATAACTAGCTCAAGATAGAGTTAGGTGGCGTACTTTTGTAAGTGTGGTAATGACATTTTAGTTCCTTATGCCATAGAGTAAGTAATTAATGTAATCTAATCATTATTGTATGCAGCAATGAAGTGCAATAAATAATGTAATGCTAGCAGCAATATAATAATAATAATAATAATAATAATAATGGCGTGCCTAGGCTCATCGATCTGTAGCTCATTTCTGGGAAAGATTATCCAGTACTAATGTACTATTGCCCAGGGGTAACCCGAATGTATTAATCGTACATCCTTTCCGTGGAGGCTTTTTCCATGTCCCGATGAGATGAGGGGGTGATAATAGTGAATATGAGGGTGTGGGGCTAGTGGAAACACTTAAACTTAATTTAACTCTGATTAACCAAACCCTGGGGACCGTGGGAATTATTCCACTTTTGAGAAAAAATACCCTGGTATCAGCCGGGAATTCAACCCGGGATCACTAAGTCAGCAATCAGGTACTCAGACCACTAGGTCGGTTATGTAGTGTAATGTAATTTAATGTAATTTGGAGTAGTTATGTGAGATAAACCAATAATGTACGCAGTGATGCAATCAAATTAATCATGTTAATGTGAGTCATAAATGTAGCGAACGCAAGCAGTAATGTTGTGTATGCAGTACAATGTGAGTAGTAATGCAGTGTAAGCAATACTGCTTACTACAGTAGCCCCATGGCTTCTTTGGTGCCGATTGAAAGCTCACAGCTGACAGCTGAAGGCTTTGAAAAGTTACCAGACCAAATTATGTATTCCTACACCGAACCATATGATCTGCAAAAACATGTGTTTAGAAGCTGTCAGAAGTCAGCTGTGAGCTGACAGTCAGCACCAAAGAAGCCGTGGGGCTACTGTAGTAAATCATTCATGTTCACTCAGTGAATGCACTGCAATCTAATTGGCCAACTCGATCTGGAAGGTAAACTAGAAGTTTTATCTTTCTATAAAGTGAAAGGTGACTCAACATATAAAATAAGAAATATTGATGACAAGAATAATAAAGATGACCTCTTTAAATTTATATTAAAATATACAACTTTTCTGTTTATTTCATAGGTTACTATTACACAGAGAATACTAGATCCATGCAATCATTAATTTTAACGCGATTGCTTGCAAACTTTCTAATAAAAGCCTACAGCTTTTAAACCTGCCTCAGTACATTGCGGAAGAAAAAAAAACTCGTATTTTTATTTGCTTATAAAGTTTGCAGCAGTATAATTAGCTGAGTGGGTGGTCAAGCGTAACATTCCAGAGAATATATTTCCACAGTTATTTAAGAGGGAGATTTGGACCAAAAAACTCATCTAAGTGAGGTTTCCTGCATATTCCATTTGGACGCGGATAAATTGGTATCAGTTAATTAGGTTTTTTAATGCTATTTTTTTTAAATCAATGTAAAATTGTT
The DNA here is from genome assembly GCA_901482245.1 of Timema douglasi. Taxonomy (NCBI): domain Eukaryota; kingdom Metazoa; phylum Arthropoda; class Insecta; order Phasmatodea; family Timematidae; genus Timema; species Timema douglasi. Next base: position 21,758 of record CABEEJ010000730.1, read on the forward strand.
TCAACTGTCTGAATATCACACTTTTTACTTTCTATCGACACCTTGGAGTCAAAATATTGTGATCGTCCAAAAAATCGGACTCAAGATTTCGATAAATATCGACGTTTCACGACCCCCTGAAACAAAAATGGGGTCTTCGCAATGCCGCCTGTCTGTCTGTCTGTATATACCTTGGACTAGAGCCGAAACAGTTTTACTGATTGGGGTAAAAGTTGAAATCTGGGGTTTTCATAAGGTTCTGGCGCTTTTGGAATTGTTTATAAAACCCTACATTTAAGGGGAGTTTACTAAGGGACCAAAAGAAAAGTGAAAAAAAAAATCTCAAAATTTGTTCTAATGATTTTGATAAAATATTATATCTAAGACACTGTTTATCATTATAAACAAGATGTCAGCTCTCATTTTCTATTGAAAATGACTTTGTGGGTACTTTACATAGGGGGAAATTTTCAATTTTCATAATTTTGTTGCAACAATTTGAGATACGAAATAACTTATCATAATGTTGCAGTATTATTAAAATTATAAATTTTTTATTTGAAATATAGCTTTATAAAACTAATAGTTTCTGAGCTATATATTATACTTTTTAATTTAGCTGAAAATGAATTTGATTCATACGCCTTTTGGTAGATAAAGATATTTCTCTTTTCTCAATTTTTCTTCAACAGTATTCCTAGTACCTGATGCCATGGAATAAGTAACAGTGTATATTATTTCAGTTATGATATTTGGTGTAATATTTCTACAACACTGTATATACCTATTATTTCATTTCACAAATCTTACGAGTTTTTAGTAAATGTATTTCTTAAGATAAAATATGGAGAAAGTTTGTACAGTCCACCGTACCAATTATTTTCTAACGTATATAAACGTAATAACTAATAACTAACTTCCTAAAAACCCTAAACTGGTTCCAATTATTAATCCTATATACCTATAACCTTACACCAAATGAGGCGGAATTTAGAATAAATGTACCTGCATTTGTGAGTGGGGTAAGTGGGTTAAACAATTTAGGGAGAAAAACTCACCTTAGTAGCCTACACTAGACCTGGATTAGAGCCCTGAACTCTCCGTCGCCATCATAATAAACAAGACGAGGCAAGGCTGACACCTGTGTCCACGTGCTCACCAGTGCGAGTGTTACTGTGTATGCATACGTTCGTCGAAAAACAAGCAAAGAACAGAAATGGGGTCACGCGACGAGCTCTAATCCAATCACATGAGTTCCACCTCATCGGCGCGAGCTGTTTGACTAAAGTTCATATCTACTTCGTCCGCTCCGTCTGAGATCTTTGGCACGGGAGAACCAATCAACTCTCTAAACCCCAACATCTCGATTTAGTGCGCATGTGCTGTAGAGCTAGAAGCAAGCAGACAGCTTGGTTGTCCGTTGTGAGGAGATTTGAAATAACCCGTTAATGGAAAGCGTGTGCATCAATGTTTTAGTTTGTGCCACCGACACCGCATTTTAATTAAAAAACATCCATCATGACTTATTGGGGTAGAAAGTGCTCGCCTCAGGATCCGATGTTCGTGGGTTCAAACCTAGCCGGGGTCAACGAATTTTTCTTGACTGATAAATATCCGTAGCACAACTTTCTTCGGAGGGGAAGTAAAGCCGTTGGTCCCATGTCGATTGTGGTATGTAAAATAACCGTTGAATGTATGTGAAAATACTTTTCCTGGCAAAGTTGGTAGAATCTTTCACTATCGCTCATAGAAATTCTCGTGTGCTGATATAACCAGTCGGTTCAGAAATTGCACGTTAAATACCTCGAATAAATAAAAAATGAAAGTACATCTTGACAATGATCTTAAATATAAGTTGGTCCACTAGAAAATAAAATATGTTGATAGTCAGCTGTTTTGAGATTTCGGTGCAATTCATCATGGGTCAACATACAGCGTGTGAATTTCTACAACACTCAAGACGATTTTGTTCTATATTTTCGGTGAATGTTTGAATCAAGCTTTAGAACGGCTAGTCTAATATCTGAGGCGATATCGTTCCAAGTTGTTAGAAAGCAAACATGTCTGATGGAATCGTGCCAGATCTGTCCGACATTTCGCAACCGCTATGCGAGATGCATACATTCGATTACGTCATGAGGAGAGGTTTGTCCTTTTATAAGATTTTGATGTCCCTGCGTTGCTTGGTAGTACCTAGGTTCGATTAAAAACAAAGATACGTTTATTGATTATTATTATTATTATTAGCACGGCGTCTTACTACCCGTTCGGGCTATACGCAATTACGCTAATGTGTATTGATAGGGTGGTTGTGAGATTAAATGGAGGACATACAGCTTAACGTGGGATCCGAACCACGGTGGATGCCTGGTATTCCACACATCCACACGTTGTGATTAATACAAGTCTTGTCAGAGGTGAAGGAAGGGTTTGGCAATCAGATAAATTTGTGCCGGGACCGAGGATTGAACCCCGGAACCCCAGCACAAACGTCAAACACCCTACCCCTAGACCACCAGGTCACCCTACATTTCTTGATAGTTGATACATACTTTTGTGTATGCCGAGTGGTCATTGTGCTGAGATTATCAATTGTTTTAGAAATTTCAAGCTAAAAATACACACACACACAAAGGATGATTAATAGAAACACAAAATTTTTTAAATTAATAATTTTCTAACTTTCCAAATAATGAATTCATTTTAATTTTCATATTTTATTAGCATACTTGGTAAAAATAATAATTTTGAAATCCATTTCATAGGTTTTAAGAAAAATATTTACAAATCTATTCCCTTGTGGTCATGATTTGAGTTGAATATTACCAGAAATTATGTTGTTATGACAAAACAAAATATTTATACATTTTAATATTAGACCGGTTTCTTTCTTACCCTACATGACGAAAAAGAAAAAGGCTGTTCGAAAACAAGGTGATTTAAGAAGATACTAAGTACAAAAAGGAATGAGGGTACTGGGGAGGGGAGGAAGTTACATAACGATGCGTTACACACCCTGTACTCATCACAATGTATTGTTAGGATGATCAAGACTTACGGTGGGCCGGACATGCAGCGTGAATGGGAGAATCTAGAACCTTGTTCTGGGTAGTGCCTTACAAACCCAACGGGAAGAGACCATTGGGAAGATATAGCCACAGATGGAAGGCTAACATAAGACTTGACCTGGAAGAGATAGGTTGTAATGAGGTGGAACAGATAGAACTAGCTAGGGATAGGGTGTAATGAGTTGGACTGGATAGAACTAGCTCAAAATAAGGTGTAATGAGGTGGGAAGGATAAAACTAGCTCAAGATATGAATAAAGTGTAATGAGGTGGACTGGATAGAGCTAGTTCAAGATAAGATTGGGTGTAATGAGGTGGACCGGATAGAACTAGCTAAAGATAGAAAAAGGGTGTTATGAGTTGGACTGGAAGGAACTAGCTCAAAATAAGAATAGGGTGTAATAAGGTGGACTTGATATAACTATCTCAAGATAGGGATAGGGTGTCATGAGGTGGACTGAATAGAACTAGCTAAAGATAGAGATATAGTGTAATGAGGTGGACTGTATAGAACTAGCTCAAAATAAGAATAGGGTGTAATAAGGTGGACTGGATAGAACTTGCTCAAGATAGGGATAGGGTGTAATGAGGTAGACTGGATAGAACTATCTTAAGATAGGGATAGGGTGTCATGAGGTGGACTGGATAGAAATAGCTCAAGATAGTTATAGGGTGTGATGAGGGGGACTGAATAGAACTATCTCAAGAAAAGGAAAGGGTGTGATGAGTAGTATTGATTATAACTAGCTCAAGATAGTGATAGGGTGTTATGAGGTGGACTGGATATAACTAGCTCAAGATAGGGACAGGGTGTGATGAGGGGGACTAGATATAACTAGCTCAAGATAGGGATAGGGTGTCATGAGGTGGACTGGATATAACTAGCTCAAGATAGGGATAGGGTGTGATGAGGTGGACTGGATATAATTAGCTCAAGATAGGGATAGGGTGTGATGAGTTGGACTGGATAGAACTAGCTCAAGATAGTGATATGGTGTCATGAGGTGTACTGGATAGAACTAGATCAAAATAGGGATAGGGTGTGATGAGGTGGACTGGATAGAACTAGCTCAAGATAGAGATAGGGTGTGATGAGGTGGAATGGATATAACTAGCTCAAGATAGGGATAGGGTGTGATGAGGTGGACTGGATAGAACTAGCTCAAGATAGTGATATGGTGTTAAGAGGTGGACTGGATAGAACTAGCTCAAGATTGAGATAGGGTGTGATGAGGTGGACTGGATATAACTAGCTCAAGATAGGGACAGGGTGTGATGAGGGGGACTAGATATAACTAGCTCAAGATAGGGATAGGGTGTCATGAGGTGGACTGGATATAACTAGCTCAAGATAGGGATAGGGTGTGATGAGGGGGACTAGATATAACTAGCTCAAGATAGAGATAGGGTGTCATGAGGTGGACTGGATAGAACTAGCTCAAGATAGGGACAGGGTGTGATGAGGGGGACTAGATATAACTAGCTCAAGATAGGGATAGGGTGTCATGAGGTGGACTGGATATAACTAGCTCAAGATAGGGATAGGGTGTGATGAGGGGGACTAGATATAACTAGCTCAAGATAGAGATAGGGTGTCATGAGGTGGATTGGATAGAACTAGCTCAAGATAGAGATAGGGTGTGATGAGGGGGACTAGATATAACTAGCTCAAGATAGGGATAGGGTGTTATGAGAGAGACTAGATATAACTAGCTCAAGATAGAGATAGGGTGTTATGAGGTGGACTGGATATAACTAGCTCAAGATAGAGATAGGGTGTGATGAGGTGGACTGGATAGAACTAGCTCACGATATGGATAGGGTGTGATGAGGGGGACTAGATATAACTAGCTCAAGATAGGGTGTTATGAGGGGTACTAGATATAACTAGCTCAAGATAGAGATAGGGTGTTATGAGTTGGACTGGATATAACTAGCTCAAGATAGGGAAAGGGTGTGATGAGGGGTACCAGATATAACTAGCTCAAGATAGAGATAGGGTGCTATGAGGTGGACTGGATAGAACTAGCTCAAGATAGGGTGTTATGAGGTGGACTGGATAGAACTAGCTCAAGATAGGGTGTTATGAGGTGGACTGGATAGAACTAGCTCAAGATAGGGTGTGATGAGGGGTACTAGATATAACTAGCTCAAGATAGAGATAGGGTGTTATGAGGTGGACTGGATATAACTAGCTCAAGATAGGGATAGGGTGTGATGAGGGGTACTAGATATAACTAGCTCAAGATAGAGATAGGTGTTATGATGTGGATTGTATAGAACTAGCTCAAGATAGGGTGTGATGAGGGGGACTGGATAGAACTAGCTCAAGATAGGGATAGGGTGTCATGAGGTGGACTGGATAGAACTAGCTCAAGATAGAGATAGGGTGTGATGAGGTAGACTGGATATAACTAGCTCAAGATAGGGATAGGGTGTCATGAGGTGTACTGGATAGAACTAGCTCAAAATAGGGATAGGTAGTCTACTTATTTTAAGTGAGGCAATTAACTTTCGAGATCATAATGCTAGAGTAAAGTCCGTATCACATGACACTAGCTCGTACTTGAAATCCTGTGTGCTAGCTAGCACTAGCTAGCACGTCATCATCTAGCGTCGTGTGAATCAGAAAAAGTACACTGGCTCTGCCACTTGGTACTGGCTACCATACTAGTTGTGAGGATAGAACACGCGCTATTTTAGTACTAGTTTCGACACTAGTCTGTGTAATTCAACCAATCCATGCGCGCTGAGACTGTGTAGAGAAATGCTATAAATGACGCCAACATGGTAATCGGATGTGATTTTGTTGTTTGCAGAAAATTATTCTAAACATCCTTGTTTATATAATACCAAATTTCCACAGGATGACAATATATTTAATATATATACATTTAATTTAAAACATGTCATCTAAAAACGACAAACTGTGTTCCAGACCCAATTTTAATCTAAATAAACTTGATAGCATGCCAACCCTGGGTTTCTTTTTTAGAATATAAATTGTGCGTAAGCCTAAAAAAGAACATTTGTGTATCAAGGATACTGTACTTGGACATCCATGGGCTTAGGGGCCTCTGACCACATTGTAAATAAATGAATACAAATTTAGGGAGATACTAAACGTTTGTGTCACCCCTAATGTATACTAGCTAACCTCCGAATGTATCATATTTAGCATCCCGCGACCATTATTTCGTCTTTCCCAACCGGTCCCGTGTCCATATTATTTTTCCTACGCTCCCTCTCATAATTTTCAATATTTTTATTAGTAATTAATGCAGCAGCTGCACCCAAAATTAATCTCTGACATTCGATAAATATTTTCACTAGAACCTAGTACCAAACTAGCAGCGTGTGAATACTCTAGTCCCGTTTCTATTGTACTAGCTAGTATACAGATATCTAGGCGCTAGCTAGCACACTCGATTTTTAGTACAAGCAAGTGTCGTGTGATACGGGCTTTAGTAAGTCAGTAAGTAAGTAGGAACAGTGTTTAATTGACAGAAGTGTTCATATTGTCTTGATAGGCCAGTAGGTTGGACAGAGAGGGACTGCTAGTTTGAAGATAAAGTGGAACAAACTACTGGCACCGATCGTGGGTAGGTGAGACGGGAGACGGTAAACATTAAGAAACTGACAAGTGTCGCTATTGATTTTATAGATAAAACTAATACGGATTTAATAATTTATTTCTAAGAAGCCCTCCCTCTCTCCTCCAAGTGAATGTGATTATATTCTCTTAAATAGTATACTTCTAAATCTGGTTCATTATACTAGGGAATATACTGCATGTCGTATGGAAAACAGCTCGATTTCTAAATATACTAGAGTCACAATCCGGCCTAAAAGGGCGGCATTCCAGTCCGGATAATGGAAATGTCGGATGAAACGGGATCCGAATGTGAAAAATTTTCAGTATGGATTTGCCTACTTTTTTTTAATGTTCCCAGAACATTTAACTTTGTTTTAGTCGATTCTGCCCATTTCCTGATTGCGATGTAAAATTGGAATAATTGTAGGGAGACAGTATAAATTAAAGGAGAAAGAAAATTTTAAAATCCTTACTATACAGTACTTTATTTTGGAAATGAAACATCGGTTTCAAAGCAAGCGTCAAATGGACTACATAATAAACTAAGTAGATATTTAATATTTTTTTAAATATCATGCAGTCAAATAAAACATGTTTAAAGAATACTTAAAATTCTTAAAAAAAAACAAAAAACACTCACGTTAGTTTAAACAGTAGTTAATGTTGCTTGCTTTATTTGTTAGCACTGTGAACCGGGCCGGACAATACGCAGGACCGGATAATCGTAGCTCTAGTGTAGTTGGGTACTCAGCCAATTTGTTTGTTGGTCGGTAAAATCAAAATTTTATAAGAAGAACCTTACATCTTCTGTGCTGGCGGCCGGGGTTCAATCCTCGGTCCCGGCACAGATTTATCTGATTCCCAAACCCTTCCTTCACCTCTGACAAGACATCTTGTGAATGTGGGGAATACCAGGCCTCCACCGTGGTTCGGATTCCACGTTAAAATGTAGGTCCTCCATTTCATCTCACAATCACCCTACCATTACACATTAGCGTAAGTGCGTATAATCCGAACGGGTAGTAAGACGTGGTGATGATAATAATAATAATAATAAGAACCTTACATGAAATTGAAAAGATACAAGATCCACTTTAATTTCTCATACTTCTTGTAAATTTATGTAAATCTGTTACTTTTGGTAGATATTATCAATCACTATTAGTAGCACTATAAATATAGTAAAATGTTATCAATGTTGACATCAAGAAATAGGTTTTTATAGTCCACGTGTCCTCATAGTTTTATTTCATGGTTATACTTCTGTTTTATTTGTGGTATTTTATTTAAAGAGAATCTCTCTATGGAAGTCCGAAAGAGAGGAATAAGAGTAAAAAAAAAATAATGTTAAGAAAGCAAGGACGCCTCAAGTCAAAGGACGGCCTTGTAAACAAACAAACAAACGAACGAACGACCAGACCTCTCGACGCTCCAACGGCTACGGAATGTGTTTCTCTGCGACGTAGAGCAGTTTACCCAACTGTTACAGAAGAGCGGTCATCTGGGCAATTTGCCCTCATTCTCTCTCTTAACAATTCCCTCTCTTCTCTTTCTCAACCCACATTGTACTGTCACTTCTAGAGATATAGTAAGAAACGCGCACTTAGGCCAATATTATTTTTAATATATATATTTTTTAACTTAAATATAATTTCTTCCGTAAATACTTTTAGTTTGATTTTCTACAATTAAATTAAGCGCCAGGTCCTCCTGTAAGTGCTAGACAAGTGAAGATTCATCACTTCCAATGTGCCAGAAATCAGCTGGCATAGTTTATTGGAAATACAAGATTTAATGATAGAAATTAAAACTAATTTAGCGTTCGGGGCCCCTCCCCCCACTTTGTTCACTCCAGGGCCTCACATAAATAAATGCAGCCCTGCTAAGACATAATATCAAATAATTCTTAAACATAATCGAACCAACTTCACGAACCAAAATTATAATTTTGTAGCATACGTCCATCTTTTCTCCTCCCCCTCCCCCTCTCGCCACCCCGAATAAAACTCTTTAAATTGTATTTTTGGAATCAAATGATTTCATTGGAATTAGGTTTACAACCTAAATTATATCTGGTATAGACACAATACCCAGTTTACCGGACATCAATTAATCACTTTGATTTGTGAAAACCAAATTTCACCAATGATACATTTTCGACCTTGTCAAGAATCGAGTACGAGAATTTTTTTTACTAATGTTGGATTTTATGTTTTAGCGATTTCCCTAACACACACGCTAGCGCTAGTGTGGCGGCTATTGGCGAACCATCTTAATTCATGTGTGATATGCAAGAACGATGCTGAGTTTTGTTTTAGTGTAGTTTAAGTGTCGAAAACTACCAGTGCTCAGAGATTTGACGTCGGGATGTTAGTGGAACCTTTATGGATTGTTAGGGATGGACAGTTAGACTACACCAACACTTCACTAGCACTCAAACAACACTCAGTCTCGGTATTACATTCCACCCTAAAACTATATTAACCTTACACTAGAACTCAAACAACACTCAGCCTCGGTATTACATTCCACCCTAAAACTATACTAACCTTACACTAGAACTCAAACAACACTCAGCTATGAGCTTAGATTCCACCCTAAAGCTACACTAACACAACTCTAGCACTCAAAAAATACTCAACCTGTAACTTTAAAAAACCCTAAATCTAAAGTTATACCCTGAGTCTGTGTGGTTTGTTTAAAAGTATCAACTTCAAGTACATAATACCCGGGTTCTATTCCAGGTGGTATTATATTTTTTTAATTAATTAGTCCTGCTAACCAAATAGTAGATAAAATAGATATTCTGAACGTAAGGGTGGGTTGTGTGGACCCCTAGAAATTAAGTTAAATTGCCACTGGAGTGATGGAGTGGTGGTGACAGCTAGCTAAAGTTACCAAATCTACTCTCATGTATCGATTCGACAAATTATATTATCTTCTAGACCATAATTATGTTGTTAATTTGTTGTCACGTTTGGCAGTGAGAACTTTCACATCAAACAATTTGTTTTCAAGTATGTTTTTATTTTAACAGTTTTTACACTATTGAGACACGAAATTATCAAAATAACCGTTTGGGTGTTTCTTTTTTTTTATGGAAGCGGCGTCAGTGATTCACTTAAAAATTCTTTAAAAACGAGAGCTTTTATTTACAAATTAAGATAGCGGACCAGACGAAAAGAAGACCGTTGATAACGTCACACAAAACGTGTTCTGTTGTGCCTACGCTCATATGTTTATAAAATAAAAACGTTTTATTTCAAAACTAGAATTTTATAAGGCTCTTTCACTAAGTAATAAAAAATACATTTATTTATTTTTGTGAGCCATTATAAGAAGACGCAAGTGTAAATGTAATCATTTTGAATTTATTATTTAGTTGCCACAACCACAAAAAAAAAAAAAAGACCTAATAGTTTTTATTAATATAATATAGCATTTGCCCACAGCTTCACTCGCATTAAACCACATATCCACACATTCGACAAATTCAAATGTTAGAAACGAATGGAACTTATTCAAGAGCAGTGTTTTATGTGCGTATGAAGATTCACGAAGATTCACGAATAAACACGGGCTCACCCCCGATCCCTTCCACCTTCCAACCCCTGCCCATATCACTTGCCATCTTCTGTAATCGCAATAATAGCCGCTACCGTTTGTATGACTTCATCAACCGACCTTGTTTTGGTTGGTTCACCATCTTAATATATGAAGAGAACGCACCATTTTAGACGCTCTCATTTTAAAAGCAAAAAAAGAAACATTCGAAAGACTATTTTCATGAGTTCGTATTTCGATAATGTAAAAAACAAATAAAATAAAAATGTAATCAATACAAATTGTTTGTTATGAAAGTGACAAACCTAGAGGTGGGAAAAACCTAAGTCCGCTACCGGCCTTAACCTCAACTCTGAGCCTAATACAATGGCTACAATTATTCAAGATCTTGTGGAACCTTGAAATGTTTCTTAGGACAACAGAACGACACATCTGCCAACGCTGATAAGAGGGGGTAGAGGGGAAATCACCGGAAATGGAGGCAGATAAGGTTGTTTTTTTAAAATCAACTTCTTAGTTAAAGTATATCGCCCACTTAGCATTTCATCCTCATAGAATCAGATTTAATTTTCAACAAAACAAGTATGGCTGAATAAATATTTATATTAAGGCGATTGGTCCTTTTCATTTGGCGTGGAAATGCAGAGCTATTGGAACAAACGGCTATCTTCAAGAATTTTTATTGTTTTGCCATTTTCTTTTTGGAAACGGTTTTTTCAAGAATAGAAGCATGTTGAATAAGTTATTCATTTTATACACATCTATAATTTTAACAGTGATCAAATGTCGATAAAATTGACATTTTTAAAAAGAAAACTGACGTCTTCATAACAAAAAATAAGAAAATGTAACAATTAATAAACATCGATACATTATCTTAAAGAGGGTGTTGAAAATATTAACATAAAAATTTCACTCGTTCTCAAGAAAACTGATATTTCCAAACGTATGATTTTTCCGCAAGACCTGTCCAGTAGCTAGCGCCATATACGGTTTCCGTGATCCATCTGTTCTTGTTGGCGCGGAAGGATACTTTGGTCTGTTGTGAAGCCACGCCACGCCTTTCACCCTCCCACCCACCATCCCACAAAATAGGTTTTAGACTTGCACTCGATAGGGTCAAGGGTCTTAGTGAATTTAGGCCTCATGCTGTGGTCAGGATCTCTATTTTTTTTTAAATTTCACACATTAATATTATACGAATATAAACCAATTACGGTGATGCGTTAGGGATAAGGAAGTATACTCACATTGGCACGGAGAGCGGACAAATATTTATAGTAAAATAACTCCTTTAGTATATTCTACCCGGATCCAAACCCCAATCTATCCTTCATCATCAGTCCAGTTTATTGTGACCTTATACAAGGTTTGTCAAACTAATTTTATCATAAGGCCCACATTGAAAATAGAAAATATTGAAGGGTTTACATTTAAGATAAATTCAATAGTCTTCATCTTAAGTCAAAAAACTCAATTTAAAAAAAAACTTGTCATGGTAACAACAACAAATTTATCTCAAGTGCTAATACTAGCTTTATTTTTCTTTTAACAGAAATTTGAATATTTCAACTCCCCACCTCCCATTATAGCTGTGTTAGGACTTACATTTTGTGTCAAAGTCACTTTTGTTGATGACAAATGCATGTCGTTTGAATGTTTGATACTTTTAATAAGATAAAACCACTATCCACACACTTATGTGCTTCACATATTTGAAAATATTTGGTTTTTAAATTTAACAAGTTTAGGGAATCGATCTTTAGTGAGTGAAGAGTAAATAAATTGGGTAAGCCTACCTTAATTGGTAGATTTATACAACTTATATAATAATATATAATTATATATATGTATATATATATATATATATATATATATATATATATATATATATAACGGGCACCATTGTCTGCTAGTTCAACCAAAGGGTCGTGACGAACACGGATTTATGGATAGGACCACATCTGGCCCATAGAAAGACGAGTCTAATAGGACTCCTACATGATCAATCAGATTGTCAGTCTTCAAATGACGTGTTTAGTCTATGTTTGCTACTTAGGGCCGGTCTTATGACTCCTGGATAAATATTAATCTGGTAGATAAAAATTTATATCGTGTTGATAAGTTAAAAGTGCGTCTTTTAACTACCAGGTAGCATTTATCTGCCAGATAAAATGTATCTCTCCATCACATTTTTATCGGGAGGCTTAAGTACATGATAACTTTTATCTAGAAGTTAAAATGGTTGTTGCCATAGTGACGCGTTGTTTTTTTAATGAGATCTCACCTATTAGAATCGGTTTTTAGGTTAAAATCTTGGTTCACGTGTTTAGTAAGCACAGGCCCGAGCTTTAACTATGTAAAGTTAGAATTCACACTTTTATATAAACTGACAAGCTATTTGTAGAGTTATATTTATATAAGAACAAATTATCAAAATGTGCGTACAATAAATAAAAAATTTTAAACGTTGTACCCAACTATTGACCATATTTTGGCAGACACTGAAATTAGTACTTTCAAGACAACTTTGCTTCTGCACCCACGTGACCATAGGTAAAAGTATAGCACGTGACGCCATCTGTTTCCTCGCACTCGTTTAGCCGCCATTATTTAACAAACGTTGAGCGTTCTCACCACTCGTGTTAACTTTATCTGTACTCGCTAGGTTGTAGCACTATCAGCAGCGTTTATATGCATGCGCTCACCAGTAAAAACAGTACCAACCTTGTGGGTTCTGAATAAAAATATATTTATCCTGTAGATAGCTATCTGGCGGATAAATTCAGTTCATAAGATTCGTAAAGCATTAAAGTGGTTGATAACGTTTATCTGGTAGATAAATTTAACCTCCCAATAGCGATATTTATCCGGTAGTCATAAGACCGGCCCTGAGACTGAAGGAAATACTGACGAGTGCTTGCACATGATCAGTCTGATCACATCAGTATTTTAGTCAGTCCGGCCATCAGTCCATCAGTACTGCCCCTACACAAACAGTCAGACTGTCAGTATTAATTATCACTTTATTAATACTGACTGTCTGACTGATCGTGTAATTTTATGAATGTTGACCGTATACAACTGCTGTTTTGTGTTTTCTTAAAGCGCCTTTCACCGAAGCTCTACTCTAGTCCGTGTGTGTTTACGTAGCACGTGTGAGTCTCTGCCGCCGCCAAGAAATGAATGCTAGTTCTACCCGTTGGCCGTCTGACACTTCACGAGTGAGATGTGTAATTAACATGATGCGGCACGTTGTGGTTATTACAAAATCGATATAAACGACCGGCCTACCGGTTAAATACCACTTCGTTACTAGTTGTACTCTCTCTAGTTGTTCACAAGTTGGCCAAACAACTATCATAACTTTTATTTTTTTAAAACAACTCAACAACTTTGATAAAGAAATAGTTGAAATGATAAACATTTTTAATCTTGAGATTATGATATATCTTGTCGTTTTATGTTACCTCCAACTAGAAAAAATGAGTCTTACCGTTCTGTCGCCATGTTTGTCTTGTTGGTCAATCTGTCTGTATCCGAGGCTGTTTCCGAAACGGTCTGATGGATTTTGTTCAAATGTAATGGTTAAAACATGGATTTGATAATAGGCCTGAAACTAAAGATGGCTTAAAATTCCTGATTTTTGAAAATCTGAAATAGTTACAAGAATTGCCTTAATGATTTTATTCAAAAAGAATATTAGTGGGGTTTACATGATAAATAATACTTTCGTTTTTCTAAAAAATAATAATAATAATAATAATTTGAGGTATGATTACTGATGATAGAATTATTAAAATTTGAAATATTTTAAAATAGCTATAAATGGTTTATAAAAAAAATAGTTTTGAAGAATATTTCATATGAGTATTAAAAATGTTATTTTATTTTTATGAATAAATATATTTTAAGGATTATTTACTGAACACACTTTTTTTTTTAAATCTTACTCCTATTTAAAATAAACTGCATAATAAAGTATGTACAGTACATTCCGTTTATCCTGGAAGGTATCAGCCCTTCCTCGAAGAATTACAGTAACGACCCTATCTTATAAGTTATAGCACAGTGGAATAATCCAAGGTATGCAGATTAAACGAAGAGTACTACTGTGCCGTAATATTTATTTCGTATTCGATAATATTCTTACAAAATCAAATATAGAGATATATTTCAAAATAAAAATATTACATATTTTATATGTTAAAATTATGGATAGTTGAATAGTGAAAATTGACCGAATCGTACATTCTTTCTGATACATATGGCCTCATACAATTTGTTACAAAATTGTCAATTAAGTTGAAGGCTAGAATAAAAATAAATTGTTTGAAGTAAGAACGTTTAACAATTTTAAATATCAAGTCTGAACAAAATCTACATAAACCTTTTTAGTTGTTACCCCAGGGATGGAAAGAAAAAAAAAGACAGAAATATAAGATACCCTTTTTTGGGTTCGTGGGCACATAAAACATAAAGATTCATCATGATGTCGAAGTCAAATACTTCATCAATTACAATACGTTTTCTTAATTCGATAAAGAAAAAAAAACAAACACTACTCGGGTTCAAATAATTGCCCCACGTTTTATGAGACAAGCTTCATATGCAGTTTAAAGATTATCTTAAAATTTAATAGGATCTAGACTTGTTAGTCTAGTCTTTCTTGCAAGAGTAATATATTGGTGTCCTTAGAATTAGCTCAGTTCTCAGACAGATGCAACTTCCCGGTATTCATGTTTACATAACATTATTAATGTTCTTTTTCAAAAAACTAATTAGAGGTTCTTTAAGGCTACATGGTTATTTTATTTCTACGTATCCTGCAGTCCAATTATCACACCCTTAAGGCGGACGCCTCAGTCTGAGAGAAGTATTAACATTTATCAGGCCACATGGTTTAAAATACAATGATCAGTGTCATTTTGTGGAACTATTTATCTATTCTTCCTAAACTTATACTCCCTCTTAACCTTCATCTTCAACCACCCTTTGGCATGTAAATAAGAAAGAGGGGAAAGGGAAAACTTCTTATTTCAAGGCAAAGAAGAAAGCTCGCTGCTAGTTTTCAAATTTCTTAATATTTTCTCTTGTGATTCTATCAAAAAATTACTGTAACATATTTATTGGAGGAAGGCTAAATCTAGAGCTTTTTTCATCAAGGCTACTCTAATTGCTCTACAAATATGCTTAAAACGTCATTAAAAATGAGCTAACATCACAATTTCACACATTCTTTCTATTAATAAAACTCAAACTTGGCTATCAAGGAAAAAGAGCCCTGTTTGATGGAATATTTTGATTTTATTTGGGCATAAACCATATTTTGAAATAGCACGTCATAGGATTAAATATTGTGTTGGATCTGAACGTTTGTGCAGAGATTCTACGCTTACCAAGGTGGCCCCCTTAGTGGTGTTACGCAGCAACATTACAATTATTTAAAGAAAAACTGAAGAAGGATAACTATATGCCTTCAACTAAAAAATGTAAATAAAGATAACGACACGAATGTGTCTCACGGAAATAGAGCTTGCCACTTTTATATTGTTCTTTATTGCACAGTGTTATTTTCATGTATCTACACACAAGAAAAGCGTTCGGAAGGTACAAACTAGGTATATATGCTCCCAAATTTGCATTATGGGAGAACGTAAAACCATCTTTAGGATACCAAGCCAAGATTTAAGCTATGACCTTTAAACTACAGGAAGCTAGACAAACCAAGGTTGATCGACGCCTTAACCCACGTGACCACCAATTTGGGGCATCTCAATCTGAGTATAAAGGTCAAATTTTCGATAAAAAGAAGTTTTTAGCGAAATAAAACAAAAGTCAACATTAATAAAATTTTACTATATAATTCATCAACAACATCATCATCAGGTGTAGTTCTGAATATTGGCAGTTCCAGTTATGGTTCTCCTCCAAATCTCTCAATCTTGGGCCAGTCTCTTGGTGTTTTCATATTTTCCTCCAGCAAAGATTGAAAACCAACGTCTGGTGTCTCTTTCAGCCTATTCCTCTCTTCTCATCTGTCATTCGTTCAATTGAAGTCTCCAGCAGGCATTCCTTCCCATCTAATGTCTTTGCCTATTATTCATCTTTCTTTCCTTGATATTTTATATTATGTGTCTCTTTTCTACAATTCTTTTCAGCACTTTTATGTTTAACATTCTTTACTCCAAGCCCACTACTTCCAATCTACTCCAAATCCACATTTCTAGCACTTCTATCCCTCTCTCATCATCTTTCCTTAATTTCCATGTTTCTGCAACATGCATCACGTTTCAAACATATCGTTTTGCTAATCTTTTTCTCAATTCTTTATTCAGCGATTCACATAAAAGTCAAATTTTTATAGAAAGAACAGTAAAATTCACCAACATTGATCGGAAGTTACTAACATTGGATATTATAGAAATATATTTTATTTGATTGAGTTATTATACATATTTAATCGAAAAAATTAGAATTACACCTTTAATACTACCTCCTCATGGATTACTTAATAATTTGTCTTTATATTACTAATTATACGGACTTATAACAAGGGTAACTTTTATCCCCCCTCCCTCCAAATAAAGGGGGTAAAAGTATCATTTTCACTCCCCACCCAAAAAAATAATATAGTAAAACATTTAAATAATATAAAGATCTTCTTGAAGCAAGATACAAAGTTCACACTAAGTTAAGATAGTAAAAACAAAATGTGTTTGGAACACACACTGAAATTTATTTTGTGATAGTGATACCAGCTACATCAGCTTCCTGGAATAAGGCAGTTGCTAATTTATTTTGTCCAACAATAATTATTACCTATTTATAGTAATATTTTTTAAGTTTTCAATAAACTCATTGGAGACCATTCATACGTTGCCATCTCCTATCCTCAATTATTACATATCTACACCCTCACCATAAGTCCATAAGCATGATATTCCTATACAATATGCATGCTACTTAAAATATTTACACAAGGGATTTATTCGTTAAAGTAATATACTGAACTTATTATGTCCAAATAACTCACTGATATTGCACTTGTACACTATTTTACCCATATTCCAAGACTTTTGGAAAATACTCCTTGATTTACAAGTGCGTGTAAGTGACATGCACCTTTATGGAACCTAATTACAAACTTAATATTATTTGTTCTGTCTTAAGAAAGGCCCATTCCTTTTCTCAGTAAAATTAAACAGTTCTCTGCCTCCTCTTTCAGCTCCCAGAATTTTCTTCTTTCCTTCAAGACATTCAATATTTGAATCCTCCTTCTTTTTATTTGTACCAAGGAATCACATCCAAAACTTTTCTCCTCTCCCCCACTCTTATTAGGACTTCCTCATTTGTCAACCTGTCAATCCACCTGATCTTCTCTAGTCTTTTTCAGCACCACATTTCAAAGATCCCCAAGTATTTATTTTCATCTTCCTGAAGGTCAAAGTTGATGCTCCACATAGTGTGATGCTCTAAATGTAGAATTTCATCAGTTTCTTCGTCAGTTTCTTCCCCAACTTGCTGCTCAGCAGTAACCTCTTCTTGTTGAAAGCTTCTATGGTCATAACGATCCTCGACCAAATTTCCTTGGAATAGTAGGCATCCTTTGTCAGCAAAATTCCCAGGTACTTGTTTTCCGAATCCTGGTTTCCAATGTTGACTATCAGCAGCTCTTCATTTTTTGAAACCCCCATCACTTTTGACTTCACAATATAGACCTCAATACCATATCTCCTCCTTGTATCTACCAGCTGGCCCATCATTTCATGTAAATCTTCTTCATTTCTTGGGGAAAAAAAAGTTGTGAATTGTAAAAATTCACCTGTAATTACAAGTGTTTGCTTGTAGCTTTATGAAAAGCAACTATCTCATTCCTTACAAATGAACTATCTTGTAAGTTATAGATTTGTAACTTTATGAAACAGGCCCTAACATGAAAAAGAAAGACTTCACGGCATCAACCCGCAATCGCTAGCCATACCAACTGAGCATACGCCATCTGTTGGAAAATATAGTGCCAACTTCTGCGGATAGAGGGTGTCATATAAGTCAGCACAACAAACCCCCTGGTCGTTGAATCTCAGTTCTATAGACCGAGTTGCCCGCCTAGGTGGCGTAGTTGGCTAACGCGCTTGTCGTGTTGAGCTCGACTGCTGAGGACGGGGAGATCGAGGTTCGAATCCCGGTCGGGTGAACTGGGGGTGGTTTTTCCTAAATAGTTTCCCACTCTCCCTCCACGCAAATTCGGGTTCACTTCCTCTAATTCAACCTTCCCAATTCCTAATCCATTAGAGTAATTAGTATTTAAAGCGTATAACCAGAACGGGTAGTAAGACGTGGTGCTAAATATTATTATTATTATTATTATTATTATTATTATTATAGACCGGAGCCACAATTTTTTTCATTCAAGTAGCTCCTCATTTGTCCTCACGAGGCTGAGTTGACACCGTTTCAGACCCACTGCTTCACAGAAAAGTCTGAAAGCGTCGGAGATCTGAGCCCTGGACCTCTGGATCTGTAGCCAGGAACTCTGACCAGTAGAAACTAAAGGTGATCTTGAAACATGTCCCTGGTAAACCACATTTTTTATGGTTCTTGACCAGTGTAACCAAGACTACCCCCCGAAATGACAAAAAGTTTATTTCCCAGTCGGAAGTGACTAAGGTTTTATCAAAGAGTCTCAAACCCATCCACAGTCCACAGTTTGGATCGTGGTTGGCAACAGGTGAGTTCATTGCCTTGTTTATCACTTCTAGTTGAAACTGTTAGCACTTGACGGATATCTGGGCTGTTATTTGTCTCAGAGAGAGTGGTTACATTCTGTGTTGAGGGTCAGGAAGATATCGGGTTTGTTTTCGTCTCTCAAGCCGCCCGACACAACAAATAAACCTCCATCTTCGGTGGCAGCCCGTGGGTTGTTGCCAAGGAACGGCTACAGTCAAATCTCCATAGGAAAGACCTTTTCGGAAATACAAACATATTTTTCAAGCTATTAATGATATTTATCAAAAGTGACAGCTGCATATAGGATAACTTGCAGTATTAATTATTTATAAATAGAACTAGTCATTTTTCTAGCTGTTAGACAAGGAGGTTCCTATGAACATAAGACTGTAGAAAAGGTTCCCTACCATTTAGACATCTATTTGATCAACCACACCCAAAATAATGTAAGGAACGAATAATATGTTTATTAGCTTTAAAGGGAAAGTTTTATACCGAATGGTAGGACATAATTTACTAGTACAGTCCCATCAAACCTTGTTGGACTTGGCAATAAACCAAGAAGCTACCACTGGTCGTTTAATTAACTGGTCTGGTTTCTTCTTTGCCACCAGGTATTACTACCCGTCCAGGGAATACACGAACATTAATTATGCTATTATACTAGTGCAAATATGATGAGGAATATATACATTTAGAGGAAATGTACATGAATTTGCTTGGTGGAAGAGTGGGAAAACATTAAGGAAAAACTACTCTCACTATATTCGATCGGGATTCTAATCACTGATGTTTTCTTCACCAGCAATTCAGTTCAACACGAGTGTGGCGCGTTAGTAGTTCCAGTGTTACCCAAAGTTTTTTTTATCGTGATGATAACATATATATGCTAATAATATTGCACGTCTAGGCTTTATCTTTAGTAGCCCAATTTCTGGAAATATTAGCCAGTACTAACGAACATTTTCCCAGGGAACACCCGAATGTACTAATCGATCATCTTTTCCGTGGAGGCTCTTTTTATGTCCCGATGAGATGAGATGAGGGTGATAGTGAGTATGAGGGTGTGGAAACAGTTAAACCTAACTAACCAGAATCTGCTGATCGTTGGGGTGATTCCACTTTCGGGAAATATACTCAAGGTACCAGCCGGGAGTCGAACCCGGGACCCATTGACTTATAGCCAGGTGCACTGACCACTGCACCACGGAGCCGGCTATCCCGACCCTAAATATAATATTTTCCCGGTCTGGCGACTTAAAGAGTGGTTCATATATTCTTATTATTTTTGTAATAGTATTTTTCAAATTAATTGAATTGAATTGATTAAAATAACAAAAAACAATAAGACGATTTCAGTGGCTACTATAATAATTCTGTTTTATTGTTGAGGGGAGTTCTCTTGAGTTTTTATTTTGTATCGATAAATGTTATAAACTAAATTTAATCAATTTCAGTATCTTCTTAATCTTATAATTAGTAAATTACACAATACATTCCCATTTAAAAAAATTGTGACTGTAGCAGAGTTTTTCTGTGAAAACCATGATACTGCTTCATTTTGTAGGTGAGTTCTTCAAATTTGAGTCCTATGTTGATAATCAGAATAAAACACATATAATTTTGAAGATATTGATCTTTAATAAGACCTCGGTGAACTGGCGGTCTAGGGGTAAGGTGTCAGACTTCTGTGCTGGGGTCCGGGGTTCAATGCTCGGTCCCGGCACAGATTTATCTGATTACCAAACCCTTCCTTCACCTCTGACAAGGCATCTTGTGAATGTGGGGAATGCCAGGCCTCCACCGTGGTTCGGATTCCACGTTAAACTGTAGATCCTCCATTTCATTTCACAATCACCCTACCATTACACATTAGCGTAAGTGCGTATAAACCGAACGGGTAGTAAGACGTGGTGTTAATAATAATAATAATAATAATTTAATAAGACCTGAACATCTTTGTTCATTAAGTCAGAATGGGCTTGTGCTCGAGCCGGGTCCAAAATACGTAGTACAGGAGGGTTTCAAAACTGTTACAATAATTCTCCATAATGTCCCAGTTTGATTAGGTGTTTGTAATTGTAATATTTCATACTGTTTGGAAAAAAAACAACGAAACTTTTTCACAGTAAGACGTGGTGATAAAAATGAAATAAAAATATGAGGTATCTAACGTGAACATTATGAACCTACTGATAACATAAGCACACGAGAATTTCTAAGAGTGAGAGCGAAAGAGCCTACTAATTTTACCGAGAAAGGTATTTTCAAATAATTTCCACGTTTATTTTATATGCCACAATCGATATTGAACCGACGGCTTTACTTACCCTCCGAAGGAAGTTGTGCTACGGATTTTTATCACACATGAAAAATCCATCGACTTCAGCTGGGTTTGAACCAATGAGCATGAGATCTTGAGGTGAGCACTTTACCCCAAAACCACCGAGGTCGACCAGTTATTATGGTTAGTACGCCTATAGCTAAACTTTGTTTTTGAATGTATTCTTTCTTACTGAACAGGTGGACACGCAGATCAAGGTATCAGCCCAGTATATTTTGATTTGTCAATAACACGTAGATTGGGGATTGGTTTACCTCACTCCTTCCACGTAAGTGTGGATACATTTCCTCTAAATCTTAACCTCTTCACCCCTACCCCCTAAGTGTAGGTATAGGGATAGCCCAGATGGATGTACACGCAGTTCACACTACCTTTATCCAGAAAAGTATCGCCTTGACAGATTACACTATGGGCCTATCTTATAAGCTATATCATGGTGGAATAAAGCAAGGTAAGCTTCTTACCTTACATAATAGACGGGGTAGGGGGTGTTACAGAAACCATTCCTGTTATTCTACAGTTGACTTTGAGTGACCTGGTGGTCTAGGGGTAAGGTGTCGAACCTCTGTGCTGGGGATCCGGGTTTCAATCCCCGGTCCCGGCAAAGATTTATCTGATTACCAAACCCTTCCTTCACCTCTGACAAGATGTGTATTAATCACAGCTTGTGAATGTGAGGAATGCCAGGCCTCCACCGTGGTTCGGAAACCGTGGTTCGGATTCCACGTTAAACTGTAGGTCCTCCATTTCATCTCACAATCACCCAACCATTACACATTAGAGTAAGTGCGTACAACCCGAACGGGCACTAAGATGCGGTGCTTATAATAATAAAACTGACTTTATTTTTTATTTTTTTACAAATTATTTCCCAATAATTACTGATGTCCTATTTCCGACCAATAAATATTTATTGTTTTTCTTGTTGAGACAAGTGTCCTGTATTTCCTATAAATGATTCAATAAATATGTGTTCAGGAACGATAAGATATCGCCGCCATAGCGTCAGCGCTCAATAACTTGTTATTCCGACAAAGATGTCACGGACGAATATTGACACAGAGCAAACTAAAGTGTCGTACAGTCCAATTTCCATAGTAGGGACCTTATCTGCAATATCTACGAGTTCCGGGCTAAATTCTCGGTTGTTACCTTGTGTATTTTCCCCCGAGAGGGTAACCACCCCAACGGTCGCCAGGGTTTGGTTAATTAGACTACTCCACCCCCTATATTCTCCTCCAGCGCCAAATCTCAAAGCTTTCCGAATACTTCCTCTCCTTTTTTCCGTACGGTTCATGTTACAGCTACATACAAGGCCGTAATTAGGGGGGCCAGGGGGTTAAACCCCCCCTCCAAATTTTATGAACAAAATATGTCTGGCTTTATTTATGGTTCAAACAATATTAAAATTAAGGTACACATTAGGGGGCTGTAGTATACCATAAAAAGCACTTTAGAAAGCTTCACTGGTGTTTAATATTTATAATTTGAGCTAGCCTGCGGCAGTTAGGGGGATGTATTACCATAAAAACACTTCAGATAGCTTCTAGAGGTGTTTAATATTTAGTTTTTTTTCCCTAACCTTTGGCAGTTAGGGGTCCTGCCCGCCAACCCCCCTCCCCATGGCTACATACAATGCGATGCTCCATATGTAACAAACACTTCGCCAGTTTCTTTCTCATCTCCAGGTCCAGTTTACTCGTCTGTATTATCCTATTCTTGTTAGAAGCAGCCGTGGCCTTTTCTCTCACCTGTACACCGCGCATCTGTCGCAATTAAACTGTCTAAATATTTGACCAGCCTCGGTGGCGTAGCTGGGGCTAACGCGCTTGTCGTGATGAGCACGACCGCTGAGGACGGGGAGATCGAGGTTCGAATCTCGGCCGGGTAAACTGGGGG
>CABEEJ010000730.1:53397-151716 GCA_901482245.1 Timema douglasi
GGGCGGTGTGATGGTCAACACCGCCGAATGGCCAATGGTGTAGTGACTAATGGATCCTTGGGGGATGCGAGGGAGTAGAAACATTTCTCTATAATTACTGCCTCGCATACAGATAACTAGGACAGTCGGACGATGACCTTAAAGTAAGGTGACCGACCAATCGAACCTGATATTCTGGGACTCTTCCCTTGTGTCTCGGACTGATTTAGAGCCTGATTTTTAAAAATAAATTAATGCAAACTTAAATGTATATTGATTAAAGTCCGACAGTTTAGCTCAGTTTGTAGCGTGTCTATCTATTGAGCTAACAATTCCAGGTTCAAATCCTGGCATGGCCTCAAAATGTATCATTGGTGAAATATGTTTTTCTCCTTTATTAATGATGAATTAACGGCTGGGGACTAGATGTTGTGTTTGTTCTAGATTTAAGTTAGTTTATAAGTCATATACTGATATAACCAGTTGGTTCAGAACGTTCACGTTAAATATTTAAATAAATTTAAAATATATTGATTAAATAAAGATGTTTTAAAATAAATCAGTTGCTAGAAAGTTTAAATATACATTCATATTATCATGGCCAGAAAAGCGTAGTTCTCACTGAATCAGACCTTTTTCCCGCAAATTTTGGTTCTAAACGTTATTTTTTATTCACCAAATTTTATTGCCCATTCGGGATATACGGATATGTATACGGATAGTGTGTTAGGAATGAGTAAGACTGAATTTAGAGTAAGTGTACACATATTTGCGGGGAGTGAGATTGGAAAACCATTTAGGAAAAAAACACCCTCAGCATACCCGACTAGGATTCAAACCCCCAATCTCTCCATAAACGGCAGTATATTCTATCGTGAGGGTGACGCCTAATACAAGGATTTGGAATCACTTTTGAGATTGCAGGCCGTATGGGTTTAAAATATTTATGGTGGGTCCATTTGAAAAAAAGATTGTAAACGTTATATTTCTCATATAGTAATTATTGTATTTATATGAACACAGTTGTTTGTTTGCTAATTCTTTTGCGGGCCAGGTAAAATCAGTCTGTGGGGCGGATCTGGCCCACAGGCCGTAGGTTGCCAACCTCCGGCTTAGACCATGCGTCCACCGAAGTGGGTTAGATGTACTTACAGAATATTTGTTTACAGAGCAGTCACGTCCTACACAATACCGTATTGATTGACACTGTCCAATAACACGATTATAAAAAAACACACGTGAATATGAGGTATTTTATGCTCCATTTGAATGGCAAATAGGTTCTCCGGCTTCCACCAGTTGCTTTAGAATGGCTGTGCGTTGAAATGCCTATTAAAAACAATAGCCTTATTATTATTATTTTTATTAGCACCGCGTCTTACTACCCTTTCGGGTTATACGCACTTACGCTAATGTGTAATGGTAGGGTGATTGTGAGATGAAATGAAACACATTCACAAGATGTCTTGTCAGAGGTGAAGGAAGGGTTTGGTAATCAGATAAATATGTGCCGGGACCAAGGATTGAACCCCGGCAGCCAGCACAGAAGTCTGACACCTTACCCCTAGACCACCAGGTCACCCAATAGACTTATTACTTTATGACGTATTTTATTCAATAAGGGTGAGTCATGTAACGTGTAGGCCTACTTTTTAAAAATATGACTTAGATGGGAAACGAGGTAAAAAGGGCAGTTCAGAAATTACACAAATTTTTTTCGCCTTTAGTATTGCCAACATTATACTATATTATTATTATTACACACCTTTAACATTACGCGCGTATTTGCTCTAGATGTTCTATATTCTTAATCGGTACTGTCTTGTGGATATGTACCTCAATAAAATGAGCTCAATTGATAACATTTATCTTACATCCAGCATTTTCTTCTCAAATCAACAACCCGAAGGTTGGTTTGATGTGAATGCTATCCACCCGGAGCTGGGCAGGCACTCGGCCCTTCGGCTGATTAGTGTTACCCGCACCATCTGGTAGAAATACCATGTATCAGGGGAGTTCGAGTATGGTTATTTTCCGTTGCTTTTCCCCACTGGATTTTCTACGTGCGATTGAGAAGGGATTTACCAATTTTACCGGGAAAAGTATTTTCACATACCTTCCAGGATTCTTTTATGTGTCACAACCGACATGGGACCGAAGGCTTTACTTCCCCTCCGAAGGAAGTTGTGTTACGTATTTATATAGATTGAAAAAAAAAAAATCCGTCGACTCCAGATGGGTTTGAACCCACGATCATCGGATACTGAGGCAAGCTACTTTACCCCAAAACCACTGAGGTCAACACGATAAGCTATGAATATTTATATTTTCTTAATAGAGTAAGCTTAGCGCCACATGTTTTTAAACTTTCATCCAATTTAACCTAATTTTTTGTCAAAAAAAAAATAAACGAAGTTTTTCCCTTTGCAACTGTCCGTTCTTGTGCATGAATATACGTTAACACTCTTAAGATCGCAAATCACAACAAATTTATTCCATTCGTTTTATAATAGGCCTAACTTAATCTATTATGAGAATTATTATTATTACTTTAGTATCAGGTGTTTTTTCTTACGACAGGTCCATTCCTTTTGTCAGTGAACTTAGACCGCCAATTCGCCCTGTCCTCTGCAACCTCCTTCAGATCCCAGAAGGTTTTTCTTTCCTTCATATCATCTACCTAGTATTTGAATCCTTTTTCCTAAGTTCCTCTTTCCTCCTTCGATAACGTCGTGAAGACAGTTCCTCCTAAGGATGTGTCCGAACCAGTTTGCTTTGCGCCGAAGAATAACATCCAAAATGGTTCTCTTCTCACCCAGTCTTCTTAGGACTTCATTTCTCACCTGATCTTCTCAAGTAGTGAGAATATAACTTTTTTTTAGCACTGCGTCTTACAGCCTATACGCATTTGTATTGATTACGCTATTGTGTTAGGAATGAGTAAGGTTGAATTTAGAGGAAGTGTACCAGAATTCGCGTGGAGGGAGAGTGGAAAACAATTTAGGAGAGAACACCCTCAGTACATCTGACTTGGAATCAAACCCCGATCTCCCTGTCATAAACAGTCTAGTCTAGCACGAGAATGATGCCTTAGACCATTAGGTCACCGAAACATGGCTTATTTTATTTTAATGTCCTACCATTTATTTAAAAGATGCATTATTTTATTTATTATAAATATTATTTTGTTTATTGGTTCACAAAGAAAGTCATTAATCGCCATTTCGAAATTAGTTTACTTAAAATTTGGAGTAATTTTATTTGGTTTACGCTTATTTTTCTATCTGTTTTTCTATGAGATGTAAAATAATCAATTTCTCATAAAAACCCGCTTTAGTGGCCTCATGGTCCAAGATGTTACTCTCGCGAGAGACTAGACTGCCAATGATGTGGAGCTAGAGGTTCGAATCTCGGTCTGGGGAACTAAGGGTAGTTTTTCCTATAAAGTTTTTCCACTTTTCCTTCACGCGAATACGGGTACACTTCCTATAAATCTAACTTTACTCGCCCCTACAACAACTACTAGCGTAATTAGTACGTAGGTGTATAAATATGACGGGTATTAAATCCACAGTTTTTCATTTTTGGTATTGGCTAGTATTTTATAAGTATGGATACCAGCTATAAAATGTTACAGTTGCATATCTCATGACTAGACGTATGTATATATAAAATTATTTTTATTAAGGTTTGCAACCATCAAATAAACAAATTATTACGTTCAACATCAAAGTTTTAAACGAGTTATTCTAAACGGTACGGATTGTAAGGGTGATTAATTGTAAATGAGCCCGCATGAGCCAGTAGAGAGGATATGAAAACCACAGTGTTAAAGCAAATAAATAAAATCTATCCTAATCTATTCGGCTAAGATTCGAACTGGATATTAATTTTTACTTCAATATGGACGCCTTATACTGTGCCACCATTAATACAGGTCCATGAAGTTTGTTTGTAGTTTATACAATTTCCTGTGCGCCTAATAATTACACCGATGCGGTAGGGATAAGAGGAAGATTGAATTTACGGGAAATGTGGCAGCATTTAAGAGGAGAGATAGTGGTAAAACTTTTAAGAGAACCAACCTCAGAGTACAAAGCCAGGACTAGAACTCCTCGTCACCAGTGAACCAAACTAGATTATCTTGACGTTTAGACACTCCGATGCGGGCACTAATTCTATTATTACGTTGCAGTGAAAGGGAAATATTGAGTCTCTACTAGTATCTACATCATTAATAATGCTCGCCTTTTCCTCCTGTTTTATAGTTTACAATAACTACAATCGGTTCATGGTAACTTTAGCTTTTTCAGTAAGTTTGAAAGTCACTAGAAATACAATTTGGTATTAATTCACCTGGGGTGACCTGGTAGTCTAGGGGTATGATATCAGACTTCTTTGCTGGCGGTCGGGGTTCAATCCTCGGTTCCGGCACAGATTTATCTGATTACCAAACCCTTCCTTCACCTCTGACAAGACATCTTGTGAATGTGGGGAATGCCAGGCCTCCACCGTGGTTCGGATTCCACGTTAAACTGTAGGTCCTTCATTTCATCTCACAATCACCCTACCATTACACACTAGCGTAAGTGCGTATAACCCGAACGGGTAGTAAGACGTGATGCTAATAATAATAATAATAATTAATTCACCTATAACATAATGTCTTGCCACATAGGTATGTAAATATATCACTCAACTTGTCACATATATTAAAATAAACATATTTACCAGGCAGATTTATCATAGAACTATTTTTTGTAATTTTCCAGCTGAAATAAAAGGGCTACGTTACCACGAAGAGATTATATTGGCATTGCAATTTTTAATAGTAATTCAACGTTTTGCAGAAAAGTTAATTGATTAGCCAGGTGCTCAATCGAATAAACTATTGGTATTAATATTTATAATAATAAATACACAAGCGTAAGATAATGTGCATGCCTTTTCAAATCCTTAAGATGAATTAGGCTTCATACATGAACTTGTTTCAAGTATTTACCTGCAAAAACTGTATAAATCAAGAGTTGAGATCCTTTACAAGAGAACTGTATCTAACTTTGTACAAAGGCAACATAACAAGCAAGGGCACGCCAAATGGAAGGGTGGAAAGGGGATGATATAGAGGAGCATTTACCCTTCCCTTCAACCCAAGTTCACAAATGACATTAGTAAAGTCTTATATGACGCACATTTATAGCAATATAGAGCACTGAAGATGGGTCATATGCACAGACTAGATTTCAACACGACACTTATGAATAAATATTCAAAATAAATACCATTATATACATTTATTATTATTATTATTGTTAGCACCACGTCTTACTACCCGTTCAGGTTATACGCACTTACGCTAATGTGTAATGGTAGGGTGATTGTGAGATGAAATGAAGGACCTACAGTTTAACGTGGAATCCGAACCACGGTGGAGGCCTGGCATTCCTCACATTCACAAGATGTCTTGTCAGAGGTGAAGGAAGGGTTTGGTAATCAGATAAATCTGTGCCGGGCCCGAGGATTGAGCCCCGGCCGCCAGCACAGAAATCTGACACCTTACCCCTAGACCGCCAGGTCACCTATATACATTTAAAGGCCTCTAAAATTTCCACTTGGAAAAAAGCATAGGGTTAATAGCTTCGATATACTAAATACCCACCTTAAACATTATCAGACTTAAATTGTGTGAAATTTATTATGTGTATTGTTTATCCGAAAATTGAAAATACCGTACACCGAAGACAGAAAGTACCAAAATATGACAATATTTTCCACTAAAAAAGAATTTAAATATGTTGATTCTGTATAGAGATAATTCTCGCGTGTCCAGGAATATAAAATGAGGCCCTTAGCTAACTTTAAGTTAGACGGCCCTGCTCTGACAGAAATAAAATAACTTATTTATTAAGAGTTTTATTGTGTGTTTTTTTAAATAAATATTTTAATTTCACTCGAGCGTACCATTGTGTTCTTATCTGTTGCTTAGGTATAGATTTTGACTTATTTAAAGCAGGTCCGAAACAGAAGAGAAAAACATGTTTGCCAGTCAGTGCCCTGAACAAGGTTCTAGATTCTTCCATTCGCGCTGCATGTCCTGCCCATCGTTATATACGAGACTTGATTATCCTAACAATGTAATTTCAAGTCATAGGGTCTTAAATAGTACTAAATATAGTTGATTTTCGACTTAAGGTGGGATGTAAGGGGACGCGAGATAAAGCCAGTGTCTTTGCAGTTTTTATGGCAAAACAAAAAAAATGTTGCTCCAGTATAAACATAGAGTTTAATATTCTTCATATGGTGACCTTGAAATTTCTTGAATATCTTTCAAGGGTATTTTGGAATTTATTGAAAACTTCTTATCTTTATTTAAAAGGTTTGTTAGATAATGTCATGCCCATGACAGATATCCAGAAACTGTTGATATC
This sequence comes from Timema douglasi, assembly GCA_901482245.1. Taxonomy (NCBI): domain Eukaryota; kingdom Metazoa; phylum Arthropoda; class Insecta; order Phasmatodea; family Timematidae; genus Timema; species Timema douglasi. The sequence continues at coordinate 59,805 of CABEEJ010000730.1, forward strand.
AACCTGTGAAGAAAATTAAACTCTATATTTGTGCTGGAGCAATATTTTTTTTATATTTTGGCCAAAAAAAGTGTTGTCATGAAAACTGAAAAAAAAACAAAGAAAAAAACCCAACAACACTGACCTTTTCCCGCGTACCCTTCCATCCTACTTTAAAAGCATCTAGTCAGTTACTGTACGATTATTATTATTATTATTATTATTATTATTAGCACTACGTCTTACTGCCCGTTCGGGTTTTGCGCACTTACGCTAATGTGTAATGAAAGGGTGATTGTGAGATGAAATGAAGGAGCTACAGTTTAACGTGGGATCCGAACCACGGTGGAGGCCTGGCATTCCCCACATTCATAAGTTATGATTAATACACGTCTTGTCAGAGATGAAGGAAGGGTTTGGTAATCAGATAAATCTGTGCCGGGACCAAGGATTGAACCCCGGACCCCTCAGCACAGAAGTCCGACATCTTACCCCTAGACCACCAGGTCACCAAAATGATTATGTTTGTATTTGTTTGTATGTATTTAGTTGATTATTTATTCTTCTTCTGCGTTTTTTTGTTAGAACTACGTCTCCCTACCTTTCTGGAATAGTCACATTTAATCATAATAGAGAAGAAGTAGAATTTAAAGAAAATATTCATGTATTTCCATGGAGGACGAGTGGGAAACCATTTGGGGGGGAAGGGGGGAAGACACTCAGTTTATCACCAACCCGAGACTCGAACCTCAATATCTTCACCATCAGTCTAGATGAGTTTTACGCTGTCAGCGTGATCATTGATACTGTAATTTCACCTGATGACTGAAAATATTTAAAGCCACTTCTTTTTTTTTTTTTACACTAAATACTTTAACTAATCGTGAATAGCTTTGACATCAGCACATTTTCTTTACGGAATGTAAAAGAAAAAACAAATGGCCATGTCAAGTTACTTTCGCGATAAAACTCAGGTAAAAACATTAATCATGTTGGTACAATGGTAGTGTTCTTACTTTCTAACTTTGATCTGGTCCGAGGTTCGAGTGTCAATACCGACCGACTGTACTAGATGCCCCCCCCCCTCCACCCCCTCCCCCAGGCTGTGGCTTTCTATCCAACCATAAGAATTGTTGTGTAATTACATTTTATTAACTTAATTCAACTCCTTGGCCAAAGAGATATAGTCAGATTTAAATAGGAAGAAACCTTTTTGAATGTGATGAAATTTACCAAAACTAGTTTCATATATTCATACGTCAATTCATTTGATATGCAACATTTATATTCATTATCAAAAATAATACGGGTAATGAAGTAAAATGTTGACCGGGTAGTAAGATGAAGTGCTAAGGAAAATACAAAACAAAAGATTTAATATATTTAGCACCGCGTCTTACTACCCGTTCGGTTTATACGCTTTAAGTACTAATTACTTTAATGGATTAGGAATTGGGAAGGTTGAATTAGAGGAGTTGAATTAGAGGAAGTGAACCCGCATTTGCGTGGAAGGAGAGTGGAAAACCATTTAGGAAAAACCACCCCCAGTTCACCCGACCGTGATTCGAACCTCGGTCTCCCCGTCCCCAGCAGTAGAGCTCTACACTACAAGCGCGTTAGCAAACTACGCTACAGAGGCGGGTAAAACAAAAGAAAACACCTCCAAATAGGACAGTTTTATGATTTGAGTTACCTAGAGGTAGAACAGAAATAAATAAATGACCTTGACGCTATTTTGTTCACGAAAGGACTCATCCATAAATAAATTTAGATTCCATTCCCGCTAATCGCGTCACGAGCCATTTATATTAGCTAAATGTCGCCGGGGACAAATTTGCACCAACATTATCTCGAGCTGTGAATATTGCTGGTTTCACTTGAATCGAACTGATAACGAAACGCTGGCCCGGATGTTAAAGTACACTCCCCTGGTATAGTTTTCATCAGCTCCGGGTGGAGAAAAAATATTCTCCCTAGTTTTTCCATGCTCCAAGTCTTGTTTAAGCATATATTTACACTAATGAGTTAGGAATAAGGAAACTAGGATATAGAGGAAATGCAACAACATTTGTGTAGAAGTAGAGTGACAAGCCATTTATAAAACATCACAGTCTCAGTACATCCGTTTAAGGTTCGAACTCCAATTACATCTTAGTTCAGGTACCCATCGATGTGGATGTCGCGCTAATTTATTTACACACAGATTAATACCCTTTCACCAACTTCGGTGGTCGGATAGTCTAAGGTATCACTTTTGCCAATGACGGGAAGATCTGGGTTTGAAACCAGGTCGGGTGTACTGAGTTTTTTTGACTAAATGGTTTTCAAATTTACCGCCACACAAATGCGGATACACTTCCTCTAAACTTGTCCTTCCTAATCCCTGCTAAACTAGAGTAATTAGTATATATACTATGCGTACAAGCCGAAAGGGCAATAAGACGCGGACCTCGGTGGCGTAGTGTGATAACGCGTGAGTTTCGTGTTGAGCTAGACTGCTGAAGAAGGAGAGATCGAGGTTCGAATCTCGGTCGGGTGAACTGGGTGTGGTTTTTCCTAAATGGTTTTCCATTCTCCTTCCACGCAAATGTGGGTTCACTTCTTCTAAATTCAACCTTCCCAGTTACCAATCCTTAAGCGTATAACCCGAACGGGTAGTAAAACGCGGTGCTAAATAAATAAATAAGACGCGGTGACAAAAAAATATTAAATGATTTGTGATATATTTTAGACTCACAAGTGTTCTACGTCCGGGGGTAAATATACTCCTGTGATTTTTTAAAAGGGAACTGTACACCTGGGGGTAGGTAGAGATTTTTTGAAAAAGTAACCAACACCGGTGAGCATGCGGACAAAGGCGTCAGTCTCGTCATGTTTGATTTGCTAGTGACGGGGTTGACACATTCAAATCCCAGCTGTGTGTGTTGAGTATTTTCCCTTTAAGGTTTCTAAATGTCCTACCACGCAAATGCGGGTACTCTTCCTGTAAATTATTTTCAACTCATTCCAACCATATTATTGTGTAGGTGTGAATATCTCGGAGGGTCAACGGAACGATTTTACCTGGTATGAGGATACATTTTTTTTATTGGTAATTACAAAATAATATATGTTAACAACTTAGTCCAGGTGCTAAGAATCAGGAAGGTTGCAAAGAGTGATAACCACCCCTCTCCAATTAATGGGGAAGGGAGATTTAAAAACCATAAGGAAAGTCACACTTCGAAAACTTAAGGTGGGAGTGTAGGGGAGAAGAGCTAAGGCCAGTGTTTTTGTAATTTTTATATAAAAACTTTTTTGTTCAAAATAACACAAATAATTCTCCAGTCTAAACATAGAGTTTGATTTTCTTCCCATGGCGATACCAACATTTCTTGAATATCTGTCAAGGGTGTCCTGGAATTTAACAAAAACTTTCTATCTTCATTTAAAAAGTTTGTCATCTAATGCCGCTATGTTCATGACAGATATTCAATAACTGTTGATATCACCATAAGAAGAAAATTAGACTACATGTTTCTATTGGACCAATAGGTGACCTGGTGGTCTAGGGGTAAGGTGTCAGACTTCTGTGCTGAGGATCCGGGGTTAAATCCTCGGTCCCGGTACAGATTTATCTGATTACCAAACCCTTCCTTCACCTCTGACAAGACATCTTGTGAATGTGAGGAGTGCCAGGCCTCCACCGTGGTTCGGATCCCACTTTAAATTGTAGGTCCTCCATTTCATCTCACAATCACCCTACCATTACACATTAGCTTAAGAGCGTATAGCCCAAACGGGCAGTAAGACACGGTGCTAATAATAATAATAATAATAATAATAATAATAATACTGGAGCAATGTTTTTTTTAAGTTATGCTATAAAAATATAAAAACACTGAACTTAACTTGCATATGCTACACTACAACCTTAACTCGAATACATCTAGCAGTATTTTTAACCCCGACTTCTCAGTCAAACTACGACCAAGTATAACGCCTTAGACAGCTCAGCCACTGGTTTAGGTTATAAATTATTATTATTATTATTAGCACCGCGTCTTACTACCCGTTCGGGTTATACGCACTTACGCTAATGTGTAATGGTAGGGTGATTGTGAGATGAAATGAAGGAGCTACAGTTTAACGTGGAATCCGAACCACGGTGGAGGCCTGGCATTCCTCACATTCACAAGATATCTTGTCAGAGGTGAAGGAAAGGTTTGGTAATCAGATAAATCTTTGCCGGGACCGGGGATTGAACCCCGGCTGCCAGCATAGAAGTCTGACACCTTACCCCTAGACCACCAGGTCACCTTGGGTTATAAAAGATGTGAGATAATATTACAGTAAGGTATGATAGAGAGAGAGAACTCAATCTACCCGGTCAGTTATCGAACCACAGCTTGTCCGAGTTATAATATGATGGGTTGAGTAGGTGAGAGCTGCTGGCTAGAGTGTACCATATCTGATATTCTCTACAGTCCAATTTTCTGAGAAATAACTTTATCTGACAACTAGAAGTGTTGCTAGATCTACTTTTACTCATGCATAAAGTCATTTGATCTACAGCTGTCGTTGAGCTCTGTGGACTTTGTGTAAATTGCTTGCCACAGTACGTGAGGTTCGTGGTCGACGGATATTCCTTCAGAGATCAAAATCCGTAGCACAACTTCCTTCGGAGGGGAAATAAAGCCATCGGTCCCATGTTGATTGTGGAATGTAAAATAACCCTGGAAGGTATGCAAGAATACCTTTTCCGGCAAAATTGGTAGGCTCTTTCACCCTCGCTCATAAAAATATCGTGTATTGATACAATCAGTTGGTTAAGTAAGCGCATGTTAAATACCTCAAATAAATAAATTTTAAAAATCTACAGCTGTCACCTTTGATAGATTTATCAATAACTATAAGATAACACTATTTTTTTTTATCACCGTGTCTTACTACCTGTTCATGTTATAAGCATAAAATATTTACTATAATGGGATAGGGATGAATGAGGAAGCATTTTATAAGAAATATAGTAGTTTTGCATGGAAGGAGGGTGAGAAACCATTTAGGGAAAAACCACCCTCAGTAGACTCGACTGGATTTCGAGCCCCATCTCCCCGTCATCAGCAGGTAAGTCTAACGATAAAGTGACACCTTTAAAATAACAGTTCCGCCACTGAAGCAAGAAAAATAACATTAATGTAAAACATTAGCAATTTTTGCAGAAATTTTTTTTTTGTTCATTTAAAAAAAAAAGGCTCTTCATATGAAAAGTAAACGGTAGATGGATGAAAGTTTATATCCTCTTCCGGATATGGAGGTCAGATATCAGCAGATCACTGTTTATAATAGCCAAATCGTGTGAAGTTCCTGAAAAACAACGATGAAACTACTTTACATCAAGCACGCTTGGGTGGCGTAGTCGGCTAACGCGCTAGTCGTGTTGAGCTCGACTGCTGAGGACGGGGAGATCGAGGTTTTAATCTCGGTCAGGTGAACCGGGGGTGGTTTTTCCTAAATGGTTTTCCACTCTCCCTCCATGCAAATGCGAGTTCACTTCCTCTAATTTAATCTTCCCAATTCCTAATCCATTAGCGTAATTAGTAATTAAAGCGTATATATAACCCGAACGGGTACTAAGACGCGGTGCTAAATATTATTATTATTATTATTATTACTTTCCATCAAACAAACAAAAAATACCACCACACCAGTAGTTACGTGGTCAAATGCGTCAGATCCATCATCTACTCTATCGCTAGCGAGTGTTAGTTCAGGGTCCAAACTTCGGCCAGGTGCGCTAAGGGGTGTAACTTATCACTATGGTTTTCCCACCCTCTTTCCTAGCAAAAGTGGGTGCATTCTATCAAACTACTTCTCTTATTCTCATACCATATGTTAAACCACAAAATTACACTTGTGTTAAAAGGCATAGGTTAAAGAATAACCCGATAATACCCTTCCATCCTCCAAGATTACACTAGGCCTACCTACTTGAATGAAGGGTTGCCAACATTGATACAAGATTTGTATATCTAGTTATCATTAGTTGTAATTTACCCCATCTGACTAAAGTAATATCAACAAAACGATCTCCTTGCAAAATAATATATAAACATCTATAATCTGTAAAAAAAAAAAAAAAAAANAAAAAAAAGTTCTCACAAACGCGGAACAATAATTCATAAGTTAGTATTTTAAGTCACGTGTTTAGCTTTAATAAAACACTGTGTTTGGAAAATAAATATTAAATATCAACTTAAAAACAATTATTTTAAATAGTTTTCGCGTTGTGAGAATGTTATACAAACTAATAACTCAAGTTTCATGATCACATATTTTAATTCAACCCAACAATGATATCTGGAAAATTAAGTAATCTTTTCAATGTATCCTTAAACATAAACAATACAACGTTCAAACATTCAACCAAATATGCATTTACAATTTCAAGGAAACGTGTGTGAAATAAGAGTAATTCGTGTCCTTGTTTCGCTGGATTTCAAGGATGGAAAATAAAGAATGGTGTTTATTGTTATTCGGATGGTATAAGAATAATATATACAGGTTGTCATCAAAGTTTCTTATTGCTTTTATTTTACTATAAAAAAATAGAGATAAAAAGTAAAACAAGTTTCACAAGTTCAAAAAATAATATTTAATTAGTCAAGCTTTTTTTTACACTAATTAAATAAAATAATATCCATCAAAAGTCCTCCTTTTTGTCGCGCACAGATTCTGGCTCTTTCTACTGCATTCCTATTGATATTTTAAAACATTTCTGTGATTTTAAATTATTTATCTCACATTATTGTCTTTGAGATTCGTAGCTCCAGCTTTACTGAAGTTGACGGGTGACCTGGCGGTCTAGGGGTAAGGTGTCAGACTTCTATGCTGGCGGCCGGGGTTCAATCCTCGGTCGCGGCAAAGATTTATCTGATTACCAAACCCTTCCTTCACCTCTGACAAGACATCTTGTGAATGTGGGGAATGCCAGGCCTCCGCCGTGGTTCGGATTCCACGTTAAACTGTAGGTCTTCCATTTCACCTCACAATCACCCTACCATTACACATTAGCGTAAGTGCGTATAACCCGAACGGGTAGTAAGACGCGGTGATAATAATAATAATAATAATAATAAATTTACCGAAGTTGATCACGGTTGTCTTAGATAGAGTGTTCTCCTCAAGACATGATGTTCGTGGGTTCAAACTCAGCCGGGGTCGATAGATTGTCTCGAGTGATCTGTAGCACAATTTATTTTGGAGGCTAAGTAAAACCGTTGGTACCATGTCAATTGTGGCATGTGCAAGAATAATGGAAGGTATGTTAAAATAACCTTTCTCTGTTAAATTGGTAAATACTGTCACTCTCTCTCTCTCTCTCAGAGAAATTCTCACGGAATGATATATAATCAGTCGGTTCAGAAAGTGTATGTTAAATATCTCAAATAATAATAATAAAAAATATAACAGTTCAGCCCCTTAACTCATTTGGTAACACGTATTTCTATTGAGCTACGGGTCCCGGGATCTATTATCAATTTTGCAAAAATAAATAAATATATTATTGGTGTATTAGGGGGTTCCTCTTTCACAGTAATGAATTTACAGTTGGTGCAATGGTCTGTTTTGATTTACCAAGCCCTTCCTTCACCTCTGACAAGACGTGTATTAATCACAACTTGTGAATGTGGGGAATGCCAGGCCTCCACCGTGGTTCGGATCCCACGTTAAACTGTAGGTCCTCCATTTCATCTCACAATCACCCTACCATTTCACATTAGCGTAAGTGCGTATAACCCGAACGGGTAGTAAGAAGCGGTGCTAATAATAATAATAATAATAATAATAATAATGTTTGTAAGCCATTTGCTGAGAAATTATTTCAGAGAGTGCACTTTAAATATTCCCATATAACTATACTATAGAACGGGCCTTCTTTAACTGTGGGTCGTGATCCCATATGGGTTCACGTAACTGAATGTGATGGTCGCGAAAAATTTGCAAACAGTCAAAGGTTTCTAAACGTGCAACGACCAAAAGTTAATTTAAAATTAAATGGATAATGAATCCGAGTTGTTTTTCTGGCAGCGTTCGCCCATGTTACATCGTGTGACTTTACTGCAGCCTTTGTTCTGAACACACACTGCACTGCACTGCACGCCACGCCACGCCAACGGACACTGACAGAAACACCTTGGCTGCTTTCATAGAAACATAATAATATATTTTAATTACAGAAAATAAATACTTTTAATATTTTACTACCACCCTTCCTCTGCATTTATGTATTAATTCCTCAAATGACACAGGTTTAAAACTTAAGTTTGCCCAAAAATTGTTAAATCGATTCTGGTTTGCAGATTTGGACAACGATTTCTGAAATGGCCTTAAACAAACCTCTGCCCTTTTGTACCTCGTATCTATATGAAGCGACGTTCTCAGCATTGACGATTATAAAATCAAAATATCGATCAACTCTGAAAAACGTTAAAGATGCTCTACCTTCTGCAGTATCAATTATTCAGTTAAGATTTAATTCTTTATTTTAAAATAAACCAACACATCCATCTCAATAGTACGTAAATTTGTTTTCGTCCTAAATAAAGTGTAAAATTATATGTATAAAAAGAATTGATTTAAAATAACGTTTTTATGAGTCATTATCAGTAAATGTTAGATTTGTATACCTATTTTAAATATTATTATTATTATTATTATTATTAGCACCGCGTCTTACTACCCGTTCGGGCTATACGCACTTAGGCTACTCTAATGTGTAATGGTAGGGTGATTGTGAGATGAAATGGAGGACCTCCAGTTTAACGTGGAATCCGAACAACGGTGGAGGCTTGGCATTCCCCACATTCACAAGATGTGATTAATACAAGTCTTGTCAGAGGTGAAGGAAGGGTTTGGTAATCAGATAAATCTGTGCCGGGACCGAGGATTGAACCCCGGCCGCCAGCATGGAAGTCTGATACCTTACCCCTAGACAGCCAGGTCACCCCTATTTTAAATATTATTACACCTGCCGTCGTGTAAAAACTTCTCGGGATAAAAGAGGTCGCGAATGGAAAAAGTTTAAGAAGCCCTTCTAAAGAACATGTCTGCATCGGTCGGAATGCGGACCTAACAATGAAATCGTCTAGTATAATTCAACTTAAATAAAGGTGTCGATCTAGGCATTGGAATTTAACCCAAGAACCTTTGGCTTTGCATGCCAATGCTCTACCACTGAGCAAACCTGATTTGTCTCATACACAGGGCCATCTTTCACCGGTTTTTGGTGTATAGAGTCTATGGGCCAGTTTCATAGTTAGAGTTAGTACGCCCTCAAGTGTGGCGCTACACTAAATACAAGACGACACCTCGCTAGACTCGAATGGATTGGGTCAGTTTCATGATCAGGCTTAGTACACCCTCAAGTGCGGCGCTACACTAAATACAAGACGGCACCTAGCTAGACTCGAATGGATTGGGCCAGTTTCATGATCAGGCTTAGTACGCCCTCAAGTGCGGCGCTACACTAAATACAAGACGGCACCTAGCTAGACTCGAATGGATTGGGCCAGTTTCATGATCAGGCTTAGTACGCCCTCAAGTGCGGCGCTACACTAAATACAAGACGGCACCTAGCTAGACTCGAATGGATTGGGCCAGTTTCATGATCAGGCTTAGTACGCCCTCAAGTGCGGCGCTACACTAAATACAAGACGGCACCTAGCTAGACTCGAATGGATTGGGCCAGTTTCATGATCAGGCTTAGTACGCCCTCAAGTGCGGCGCTACACTAAATACAAGACGGCACCTAGCTAGACTCGAATGGATTGGGCCAGTTTCATGATCAGGCTTAGTACGCCCTCAAGTGCGGCGCTACACTAAATACAAGACGGCACCTAGCTAGACTCGAATGGATTGGGCCAGTTTCATGATCAGGCTTAGTACGCCCTCAAGTGCGGCGCTACACTAAATACAAGACGGCACCTAGCTAGACTCGAATGGATTGGACCAGTTTCATGATCAGGCTTAGTACGCCCTCAAGTGCGGCGCTACACTAAATACAAGACGACACCTAGCTAGACTCGAATGGATTGGACCAGTTTCATGATCAGGCTTAGTACGCCCTCAAGTGCGGCGCTACACTAAATACAAGACGACACCTAGCTAGACTCGAATGGATTGGACCAGTTTCAAGATCAGGCTTAGTACGCCCTCAAGTGCGGCGCTACACTAAATACAAGACAACACCTAGCTAGACTCGAATGGATTGGACCAGTTTCATGATCAGGCTTAGTACGCCCTCAAGTGTGGCGCTACACTAAATACAAGACGACATCTAGCTAGACTCGAATGGATTGGACCAGTTTCAAGATCAGGCTTAGTACGCCCTCAAGTGCGGCGCTACACTAAATACAAGACAACACCTAGCTAGACTCGAATGGATTGAGGCCAGTTTCATGATCAGGCTTAGTACGCCCTCAAGTGCGGCGCTACACTAAATACAAGACGACACCTCGCTAGACTCGAATGGATTGGACCAGTTTCATGATCAGGCTTAGTACGCCCTCAAGTGCGGCGCTACACTAAATACAAGATGACACCTAACTAGACTCTAAAATAACGGGCTAGTTTCGTATTTGAAACTGACCCTGAAAGCGGTACTAACCAGGACGGTTCAGTGGTAGAGCATTGGTACAAACAAGCCAAGGGATCCACGTTCCATTCCCGTGCTTAAGTTGTCGTTTTTCACTTAATTGGGCTTGATTCAGCTATCAGGGCTGATTCTGTGGATATTCAACACTTATCAGTTTGTGATACACATAAATTAATATACTAGTTTTATTTTCCAAAGAATGGTAAGTTAAATTTCTAATTTCGGGTGGGTGTACTTACGCTAGTCTTTCCTGAATTGTTTACCACTTTCCCACCAATAAAATGGGAGTTGGGCTACTTTTTCTCCAAATTCTACCTCCCTTATACCTATTCTATCAATGTAGTTAAATACGGCTAGCCCAGAAGGATCGTAAGACGCGGGAAAAGAATCACGTTTCAGTGGCTAAATGGTCTAGGTCATAAATATCATGTTAGACTTTCCTGCTTATGACGAGGAGATCTAGGTTCGAATCCTGGTTGGGTCTATTGAGGATGGTTTTCCTTAAATGGTTTACCACGCACCTTCCACGCAAATGCAGGTAGATTATCTCTAAAATGATTCTTTCCTCCTCCTTACTCCATTAGAGTAATGATCATATATGCGTACAACCTGATCAGGTATTAAGATGAAGAGATGACGGAAAAAAACAACCCCATTTCACACATTTTAAACTTTACTCTGAGCTGGGATTGAACTACAGACCGATTTAAAGCCAGACAATAAATGTAAGTATCTAAATCTCAACGCTTCATCACTTCCTGACTACGATTGACGTCAAGATAATAATAAGATATACCTTCACACAAATTACTTAGTTTTGTAGACAACGGCTGGAGTCAAACTACGATATCCCGATTGCAATCAGTCCCCATGACCACTTTAACACAGGTTATAGTTTTCACACAAAATATGACTATATTTATTGTTTATATAGTAGAGCGTCAATAATTCGGACTAATTGGGGATTGATACCAGTCCGACACCTAGCTCTGTCGGTAGTGTGTCTGTCTACTGAGCTAAGAGCCCCGGGTTCAATTCCTGGCAAGCTCGAAAGTATATTATTGATGAAATATGGGTTTACCGTTTCAGAGTGATGAATTAACGTCCGGGGACTGGATGTTGTGCCTGTCCAAGTCTTAAGTTATATTATAAGGTGTATGAAGCTACGACAGGCCTCGCTAGCTGGTAGTGGAAAATAGATGGATTGAATAAAAAAAAATGACACAGACCATATGCTGGGATTAGTAATGGATGTAAAAAGTACCTATGCCAAAATTTAAAAAATAATCACAGAGGATACTTACGAAAATTCAGTGTTAAGGAAGAAACAATTTCATTTTATTTAAACCACGAACGCAATGTTTTTTTGTTGCTTTTGCTAAATAACACAAACTCCGAAGTAATATTATAAGACAAAAATCCAACAACGAAAAAAAGTAAAGGGCTGTGGTGCATATTTTTGGCAGCGACAATGTTTCTGATATTGATATCACAGTGGTTATTTTTAAAATAATATTTTTACTCGTCGATCCGGATTATCGACAGTCCGGTTTGTTGACCTAGGAATTATCGACGCCCTCCTGTATTATTATTATTATTATTATTATTATTATTATTATTATTATTATTATTAGCACCGCGTCTTAGTACCAGTTCGGGTTATACGCACTTACGCTAATGTGTAATGGTAGGGTGATTGTGAGATGAAATGAAGGACCTACAGTTTAACGTGGAATCCGAACCACGGTGGAGGCCTGGCATTCCCCACNCCACGGTAGAGGCCTGGCATTCCTCACCTTCACAAGATGTCTTGTCAGAGGTGAAGGAAGGGTTTGGTAATCAGATAAATCTGTGCCGGGACCGAGGATTGAACCCCGGCCGCCAGCACAGAAGTCTGACACCTTACCCCTAGACTGCCAGGTCACTGACGACGCCCTCCAGTACAACTGTAGTGGAGGACACGTGTGTACTGGCGTCAATTTAGTCTTGATTGGTTTGACAGTGATGAAGGGATCCAGGTTTGAATCTCGGAAGGATTTATTTTACTTGGGTATTTTTTGTTTGTTTTATTTTTGCTCAACGTCTTACTTCTCATCCAGACAACCGTATTTATCCACACAAATAGGATATGAATGAATTAGGTAGGACTAGGAGAAGGGGGATAAGGTAGAACAAAAATAGACTCGGTAACGCTGACACAATTCGAACTTCCGACTTTCCCGTTACTGGAAACCAATAACAGATTAACTTAACATCTTAGTTTTGTGGTCAAAGAGGTGTTTTACTTCTCATTCCTACTCTCTCAACACACAAATGCGGGTACTTTACTGTAGATTTTATTTTCCTCTTCTTTGCCCCAAAAATGTTTTTTTAACACCGTATTTTACTATCTGTTCAGGTCATATGCGTATGTACTATTTACGTTAATTAACTAGGGATGAGGAAGATTGAATTTAGAGAAAGTGTACCCACATTTACGTGGAGGGAGAGTGGGAATTCACTTTGAAAAAACCACCCTCAGTAGACCCGACCTTGATTCGAACCCCAATCTTCCTGTAATCGGTAGTCTAGTATAATGCGAATGACCCCCTAGACTCTACGGTCACCAAAGCAGGTAGCCTAATAATTGCAACAAAAAAAAAAAAAAGAAGTCCGGATTGTCTGTAAGATGCGGATCAGAGCGAGTTAAGTCTTTACGGACCAACCGGTTGGCTCCGCGAGCACATACAAATCGTATTTTATTCTCGATGAGAATGTCCTTTAGAACGAACGTAAACTTCTTCAAATGAATGTCGGTGGATTACTTCACGGACAGATTAACTGCAAGGAATTTGTATTCTGAGATCAGCTGTTTACACATTTCATTCATATTTTTAGATTCCCATGCACGCGCGTGGTTGTTAAACGAGATAGGACACAATACTGTTGACTTAAGTGTTCTTGAAAAAAAGTTAAACGTTTCATTAATAACATGATTTGTCATTTGTTTTATGATGACCTACATGAAAACGCTATCTAGGCCTTTGTCCTTTTGAATAATCTTATTCGATTAATTTTGATTTTTTTATATCACCGCGTCTTACTACACGTCCGGGCTATACACTTATGTATTAACTACGCTAATGGGATTGGGATGAGGAGGGTTGAATTTAGAGGAAGTGTAGGCGCATTTAGGTGGCAAGAGAGAGGTAAGCTCTTTTGTAAAAACCACTTTCAATTCACCCGACCGGGAATCGAACCTCGATCTCCCCGTCATCAGCAAGCCAGTCTAACACGAGAGTGACGCCGGAGACCATTCGATCACTGAAGCGGGTTAATAGGTGTTAAAATACTCTTTAGTAACAGTTCTAAAAAAAATTCTATACTGTAATCGGTGAAATAAATTATTATTATTAGCACCGCGTCTTACTACCCGTTCGGGTTATACGCACTTACGCTAATGTGTAATGGTAGGGTGATTGTGAGATGAAATGGAGGACCTACAGTTTAACGTGGGATCCGAACCACGGTGGAGGCCTGGCATTCCCCACATTCACAAGATGTCTTGTCAGAGGTGAAGGAAGGGTTTGGTAATCAGATAAATCTGTGCCGGGACCGAGGATTGAACCCCGGCCGCCAGCACAGAAGTCCGACACCTTACTCCTAGACCGCCAGGTCACCTCGGTGAAATAAAGAACATTGTTTTTAATTCTGTGACACCGTTTCTTACTACCTACCCGTTCGAGCTATACGTATATATCTTAATTACGATCATTTATAGGGGTCTAGAAAGGCACAAATCAGGTGAAATTCACCACATTTCGGAGTGGAAGGAGATTGGAAAACTATTTAGGAAAAAGTGCACCCAGTATTCTAAACCGTGATTCAAGCCCTAACCTCTACGGTACTGAAAAACCAGATTAAATGAGCTTGATATGTATAACACGTGTCTAACTAACATGGGAGCATTTCGTTTAATTCCAATTCTAAAATAATTGCTTGGATGTAGAGGGGTTCTGTTTTATCTTGAACATTAGAATTTTGTCTCTATCTGTACGAATGCTCACCCCGCTATAACTGTCAAATGAGTTGATCAATTTTAACTAAATTTGGTCGCCGAGTTCTTTGAACCTAAGCAGAACAACGTGCATGATCTATCGGTCTTACTATCTGTTTAAAAATTGCGGCTGCTCAAAAATATAATAGTCTGTTTGCCCCATGACAACGACCAAATACTTTTACGAATGTTCACTAAATTTTACATGGACATTCTTGGAACTTAATCCGAAAAAAGAATGTACATAACTTTTCAACCTGGTTATCCATTTCAAGATGGTGGTCACTAAAATATTCTTAATTTATCAGCTCATCATGTGATATTAATTTAAAATTCTAGGTATTCGATTGAGTACATCTAGGGCATATTTAAAAAAAAATCTTTACATTTATTGCAAGACTGACATCTTAAACTACACATTGGTTATTATCTATGAATATAATGCATTCTCAATGTATAATTAATTTATCTTAGGCCTAATTTGATCACCAAATAAAAATATCAACCTCAAAACCAAGGCGAAATTGAAGGAGATATTTCAACTTGAAAGCCAAATACTATTTTTAAGAATATCGTAATTATTTTCTGGGCCAATTAATATTTAGAGTACGATTTAGAAAAATCTATTAGTAGTGGTTTTGCTGTTTGTACGTTCTAAAAATGTTTTCCAATCTCACTAAAATATTTTATAGCACCTATGATTTCTGGAATATTTTTCTTATTAATCTCCCATCTATCATAGATTTTTAGCATATTAGCTTCATTTTTATTTAATTTAGTTCAAATGGAGTGTCTATTAGAGGCTAATTTTAATTTAATTCTAGTCCATACAACACAACCAATGAACAAGGTCGTTAATTTACTACCGATTCAAAGAAAAAATTCTCAACATTACAGTTGCAAATGTTTGGTGTTGACTGGAATTGAAACAGGAATATTTAAATCAATAGGAAAATGTGATAACGATCGAGTTAATTTGTCAGAATGATATAGAGTAACATATACTGACCAATAAAAGATTCAAATTATAAATTAGATAGACCTACTCAAACTTTGACTCAACGCTTAAACTATTTATAATTTTCATATCTGGATCACAGAGACGGCTGAGGACCGGTGTTATGTGTATGTTATAATATTAGGATAGATTGAAAGACATGTGTTTATACAGTCAGTTGGTTCAAAAAATATAAGTTAAATACCCAAAGGTGACCATTCTTGCGACCTAATGACTGTGAAACCCACCTCGGTGGCGTAGTTAGCTAACGCGCTAATCGTGTTGAGCTAGACTGACGAGGATGGGGAGATCGAGGTACGAATCTCTGTCGGGTGAACTGGGGGTGGTTTTTCCTAAATGATTTTTCCTTCTTCCTCTACGTAAATGCGGGTTCACTTACTTTAAATTCAACTTTACTAATTGCTAATGCATTAGCGTAATTAGTACTTAAGCGTATAACCCGAGCGGGTAGTAAGACGCGGTGATAAATAAAATATAAAGACCGTCAAAAAAACACGTGGCGACAAGACACAGCATTTATATGGGCTACGGACTACGGGCTACGGGCTATGGGCTACGGGCTAAGGGCTACACGGTGTGGCCCAAATTTGCTACTGATTGCCTGTAGCCAAGTAATAGTCGCGTAGTTTGGCCACCCTCATATATCCCAAGGTTTTTGCGTTCTGGCATCCTGGTCACGGAGATCAGGTCAATAAGTAAGGCTATGCCGCTATCTGGACCATCATAAATAATAATTAATTATTACTAACTAAAATAACGTCGAAATTCGAAAGAGCTGAGTTTATCTGATGCAAGTTCTCTATTCATGAGTGAGATGTGTATAGTTCAACTGTCATTGGAAGGGTCTTTAAGAAAAAATACAAACATATATTTTTGTGGCCAAAATTAATACCATTTTACTATTTTATTATTGTTATTTTATAGATATTGATAATATCTATCAAAAGTGACAGCTGCACACAACATGACTTGACGTATGCATACCTGAAAGTAGATTTATTATATTTTTCTAGCTGTCAGATAAGGCCCTTCTTATGAAAACTGAACTGTATTATCGGTAAGTTGTGCCTCTAGTTTGCTCAACAGCTCACTTGTTGGCCAGAGAAAAATGGTCCACGCACGCACGAGTGACCTTGAGAAAGGTGTTTTTGTTGAAAGAGCGTTGGCAAACCGACATGCCTGCATACGTAGAAGCTAACGGGGCTCTACCCATTAATTGAACCACTCGATTTGCGATTTAATTGGCCGGCTACTGGGATACCTGCCCGGAATATTAAGATCCCACCTCAACCCACGGATAATCCGTAGTTCATAACAGTTTGAACTAGGCGTCGCATAGCGGCTTAGCGGCCTGCAGTATTCATTAGAGAACATTTAATTTATATTTCATCTCACTTTGTTACCCATCCTGAAAAATATATAAAGTATAAATTAGAGAAAATATGGAGAGAGACGCGCTACTAATCCCTAAAATCATTAGCTTAATTAGTATATAAACGTATAAACACAAAAAGACGCGGTGCTAAAAAACAAAGATGTGGAGGTAAAAAAATAACCAAAATAGCATACTCGTGTGATGATATATTATATAGCCTTATACCCCCACAAGTGCACGTTTAATCAACCCTTTCACCCTTTTTCCAACCCAACACGTATAATTTACTTAGTGACGTCACAGCATCAACTGACCTCACCTTTCTGAAGTATTGCATTTGATTCCATGTACCTAGTGACAGATGGGCCTTTAAAATGCTGGGAACTAGTTCATTTTTATCAACTCTCACCAAGCAGATAATTCCTTGTAAGTACGGTTAGTATTTAAAATACCTAATTAAGGTGGAAATGTATGGAACGTGAGCTAAAAGCAGTGTTTTCGCACTTCTTATATCAAACTTTTTTTTTTTGGCAAAAATAAATCAAATATTGCATCATTAAAAACATATATTATATCCCGATGTGGCTCTTCAGTATAGAGAACAGCATCCTACTTCAACGCCTGTGGATATTTTGTGGCTAAAGAAGTGGAGAGACTTAGCAGTCAAGACTGGGATGTCATCTTTAAATAAAATTAAATAAAATATTACATACTTTTTTCATTAGCAATAAATTTATGGTTTCTGATAAAATATTTCGTTTTGTATTGCCTTAGTTAAATGGTAAACACTTTCATATTTTTTGAGAAAACTATACTATTTCCTGTTTTTTGTATTTTGGTTAAGTTTTTTTTTTGCTCCTCTTATCATTTGACCTTTTTTTGTGTTCCGACTACATCCCAGTCCTGTTAGTGACGGATAATGGGAGGGACCACTGTAGTTGAATTTTCTTCACACAATGATATCAACAGTTGTTGAATATCTGAAAATAATGTCCTGGAATTTAATGACATCTTTTTCTATTCATTTAAATTGTTTCTCATCTAATGCTGCTATGCTCTTGACAGATATTTTAAAAAATGTTGACATCACCACGTGAAGAAAATTAAATTCTATTTTAGCAATGGAGAGATATTTTATTTATTTTGGCCAATTTTTTTTATGAAAACTGCAAATTACTGCCCTTTTCTCGCGTTCCCTACATCCATAAATTAAGGCCACACTACATGTAGCTGGTTGCACCGCTGCTTTCTGACGTCATTTCGCAGCGCGGCGAGTTGACAAATCTGGGATACCTATTACACACAAACTGCATTCTGTCGAATGATCATCTGCCACTCAGTGGAGGGGGAGTTAGTTTATCGTCCACACTTGGTTTTGCTGGTTCAGTTTGTGCTAAGATATCTCGTCAACATCAAGAAGATGAAGAGCTGCTGCTATTGTACGAGTACTACCAAAGTTTGAAATCTCGTAGTGCTGTAAAACGCAGAAATAAACATGTGTGGAGTCAAAATTTAGTGTTAAAACGGAACACTGTGTCACATACTGTGACGATGTTAGCTTGTACAATTAAAGTATTTTAAAGCATTCTTTTATTTCACTCCATCCTCTTTACAATATTTTTTTGTACAATTTTCCCTCAAACAGTTCCACCAGTTCAAGAGGGGAGTTATTTACCCTCTTAACTTCCCGAGACCATACTGCCTCACATACACCGTGTTACATCCTCACGTCAACCACCCGAACTACTTCTTCCCACGGGAGAAAACCCGCCGTGACCCAGCCAGGTGCACTCGCGGAGGTTTGTGGGAAACACTGGGCGTACGATGACCTAATATTGGCACAACCTGAGTTAGATGCTGATGACTTCCGAAATTACCTACGTATGAATGAGGACACCTACAAGCATCTTTTGTCTATAGTCTGATATAAACACAGCGAACGTTGTTCATGCGAACGAAACTGTTGAGAAAATGGCGATCCACTGGTCTAGTACTACTTTATCTCGACCAGGCGTACGCATGCGCAGTACAACATTCGACAAGATGGACGCGCAGAATGCGATTACACGGTGCAGAAATCAGTCGTCCGATCAGAAAATATCAAACTAGTTTGATATTTGCGCTGCCAGCTTTCTGATACGCGCAGCGATCATTTAGGTAGATCACATGATCATCTTGCAGCACTGCGAAATGACGGCAGAAAGCAGCGTTGTAACCTGCTACATGTAAGACGACTTTTAAATAGACATGTTATTATATTATTATTATTATTATTATTATCACCGCGTCTTACTACCCGTTCGGGTTATACGCACTTACGCTAATGTGTAATGGTAAGATTGTGAGATGAAATGAAGGACCTACAGTTTAACGTGGAATCCGAACCACGGTGGAGGCCTGGCATTCTCCACATTTACAAGATGATGTTATTATAACTGTTAAGATTCGGCCATAGCTGAATCTAAATATAATATTGTTTAAAACTAAAAATGACACCTGTTCAAAGGAAATGAACCTGGGACTTTTGGCCCAGTATGTCAGTGTTCCTACCTCTTAGCTACCCAGGGGTCATTCTATACTTAGGGTAATTTTTAACTCATATTTGTGCAAGTACATCACAGACTCTGCCTCAAAATATGAGTGAAGAAAGCCCCTGTACACAGAACAATTCCTGGTTCAGTGATTCAGTAGTTAGAGCATTGACGTACCAAGACAAGTCTCTCGGGTTCGATTCCAAAGTCCAGGTGTCATTTTTATACCAAAGAATATGAAACTATTTTAATATACGTACAGTCATGTGGTTTGCAACGGTCATATCAATGGCTATGAAATTATAATCCATCCACCAAAGAGTACACGCGGGAACGTACAGGCCTGAAAAAACAAACAGATTTATTTTTAAAAAAACCTATTTGAATCTTTACATATTTAAATATAACCTAATACCTTACTTTCTAATAAAGTCAAAAAAGCAACACCTACTAAAATACAAATTAATAAAATCAATACATTAATAACCAAAATAAGTTTATCATATTTTTCATATTACCTGTAATAAATAATTAAATTTATAGATCCTAAATCTATTACATAATATTTTCTGCCAAAGTAGTAAATTAATTTTAATCAATCAAAAGAATGTAATAATATAATTTAGTACTCTCGTACTAAAATATGAAATCAGATAGTTGGGCTCTATTGTTATTTGGTTGTAGGGGCAGGGGATGAGGAATTTATTGGTGTTTTTTTGTTTGTTGAATTTGAATTGCTATATATACTTACTGATTTAACCACTCAATAAAGTAGAACCCACTTCGGTGGCCGCGTGGTCTAACACGCTACTCTTGTAGTACATTAGACTGCCTATGACGGAGAGATCGATGTTTGAATCTCAGTCGGGGTGTACTGAGGCTTTTTTTTCCAAAATAGTTTTACACTCTCCCTCCACGCAAATATGGGTATACTTCCTATTAATGTAACCTTCCTCTTTCCTAAAACCATTAGCGTAATTATTACATAAGCTTATAGCCCGAACGGGTAGCCAGACGTGGAGCTAAAAAAAAAGTTCAATAATTAATCGGGCAGGACCTGGCAGTCTAGGGGTAAGGTGTTGGACTTGTGTGCTGGAGTCCGGGGTTCAATCCTCGGTCCCAGCACAGATTTATCTGATTACCAAACCCATCCTTCACCTCTGACAAGACATCTTGTGAATGTGGGGAATGTCAGGCCTCCACCATGGTTCGGATCCCACGTTAAACTGTAGGTCCTCCATTTCATCTCACAATCACCCTACCATTACACATTAGCGTAAGTGAGTATAACCCGAACGGGTAGTAAGACGCGGTGATAATAATAATAATTATTATTATTATTCGGGATCAAGTGCAGCTGGAACTCGAACATTTTGAACACTTTTCTTTCATGGCTTCCAAAACACCACTCTAGAAGGCAGGAATGCAATGGCGCACGCATACATTCGAATTATTCGTCACGTTCGGCTCGTGTAGCCTTAGTTTTACCAGTCTCCTAAAATTTTACATTTCTCGAGAAAATGAACGTGTGGTGTTTTTTCAAACCAATCTTGCTGTCCATCAACGTCTGTCCCAACCAAGACTTGCAGCGCTAATGGTCCTCATCAGTTGTTGACCAATCTCCCGTAGTGTAGACGTAACGCAACCGTCGGAACGAGCCCCAAAGCGTGTGACACGTCCACGGATGGTGACTGTTGACCTCAAGTGTTAGGCGAGGGCCACCTGAACCCGACCCCTTCACGGGCGAGCCGCCACCTTGTCACTTTCACCATTACTTATAGGAGGATTCTGGTAGGAAATAACTTTTAAAAATAAATACATCTATATTAACGGTCAAAGTTTACTATTTTCTTTTGTCACCGCGTATTACTTACTACAAGTTCAAGTTGGGTTTGGATCCTGGTTGGGTGTAGTGAGGATGTTTTTTTTATAAATATTTTTCCACTCTCCTTACCCGAAATAAACCCGCATCTGGGTAGAGGGAGAGTGGAAAGCCATTTTGGAAAAACTACCCTCAGTACACCCAAATGTTTTTATATATTATCTATCAAAATGTTCAAATATATCTTATTACTAAACGTATAAATATTTGAAAGCAGTTTTTAATATTATTATTATTATTTTTAACACCGCGTCTTACTACCCGTTGGGGTTATACGCACTCACGCTAATGTGTGATGGTAGGGTGATTGTGAGATGAAATGGAGGACCTAAAATTTAACGTGGAATCCGAACCACGGTGGAGGCCTGGCATTCCTCACATTCACAAGATGTCTTGTCAGAGGTGAAGGAAGGGTTATGGTAATCAGATAAATCTGTGTCGGGACCGAGGATTGAACCCCGGCCGCTAGCACACAAGTCTGACACCTTACCCCTAGACCACCAGGTCACCTCAGTTTTTAATAAATTTAGTTACTGTCAGCTAATGTTGTTCCTACCACGATCCTACTATATACTCCTTATGGACATGGCGAGTTTCTCAAGAAATGAATTGAACGTGTAAATCACAGTACGCCGCCAGCTTTTGAACAAGTTTTTCAATTTAATGGCGCTATTAAACAGTCTTATTTTCACTTTATTTCCTAGTAAATACAAGCCAAGGTGGCTGATCTGTCTAAGGCGCGCAGGCAAGCCTACCTTATATTATTCCACTATGGTAAAGTTAATATTTTATAATAGATAATAAAATTAATTCTTCAACACAAGGGTTGCTCCTGATGTACTTCCCATCCATCAGGAGCTGGGCATGCACTCCACTCTTAAGCCAGTTAGTGCTGCCCTCACCATCTGGGATAAAACAAATGTCCTAGGTAAATCCTGAAAATGCAAAATTTCCCCGTTGATTTCCGCACCGTATTTCTATGAGAGAGTGAGAAAGAGCCTACAAATGTTGTTGTAAAGTTATTTTCACATACGTTCCAAGAATATTTCACATGCTACAATCAATATGGAACCAACCGGGTTTTTACCTCCCTTTTAGAAGTAAGTTATTCTACAGATTCTAATCGCTCAGTAAAAATCCGTCGGGCCTCATCCGGGTTTGAACCTACAAATACCGGGCCCTTAGGTGAGCACTTTACGCCAAGACCACCGGGGTATTCTTATGAAATACAGTTAAGGTAGGACTAATACCTTCCAGGGCTGACGTTATGTACGTAATCGCTGTTGAAGGGGACATCAAAGCTTGAATCTTGGCTCGGTGTATTAAGAGTGTTTTTTTTTTCACTTAGTGATCACTTTTGATTCTGCTTTTCACTTAAAAGTGAGTGTTTTATTCTTGAAGCTATCCTATGCATCCTTTACGCTTAGATCTCATAGCTACAGTAGCCACGTGGCTTCTTTGGTGCTGACTGACAGCTCACAACTGACAGTTGACAGTCAACATTTAGGTATATAGCTAAATTTTGACAGTCAGAAGTGACAGCTGCTAAACACACATTTTTTCAGATCATTTGGTTCGGCGTAGGGATACATAATTTGGTCTGGTAACTTTTCAAAGCTGTCAGTCAGCACCAAAGAAGCCATGGGGCTACTGTAATTATTAAGAACGTGCTGTCCAACATACAAACAAAACCCTAACATCAGCCTGTAATCGAACCTTACCGACCTAGCAGCCACCGTCTGTTGGCGAAGATCGTGTCCACTTCTGTTTATACAGGGTGTCTTGTGGTCAGCACAATAAACCCTCCAGCTCTAGTCTTGGTTTTTATACCGGAGCCGCTACTTTTTTTTTCCCCCCATTCAAATAGCTCCTCATTTGTCCTCACGAGACTGAGATGACGCCATTACAGACGCACATCTTCAAAGTAGATATAGAACCGGTGAGGATCAAACCTGGGAACTCTGGATCCATAGCCAGAAACTACGACCACTATACCACATACACATTAAAGAAAATCGAGTGTTTTCTTCTTCTTCTATGAGCCTGTACTCGTCATTATAAATTGTTAGTGTAATCAAACATGGCAGGCTACGATGGGTAGGACATGAGGCGTGAATGAACGAGAATGCAGCTGTAGTAAAGGTGTTGAAAGAGACCGTTGGCAAGAGCTAGACGCGTCTGGGCAGACAACATTAGGATGGACCTGTAAGAGACAGGGGGACTGGATAGAACTTACCCAAAGTAGGGATGGGGTGTAATTAGTGCAAGGTAGAAACAGGGTATAATGAGGTGGAGTGGATATAACTAACTCTAGATAGGGGTAAGGTATATCTTTTCAGATGTGATAGAACTAGCTCAAGATATTGGGCTTAATGAGGTGGACTGGATAGAACTAGCTCAAGATAGGGATAGGTTACAATTATGTGGACTGGATAGAATTAGCTTAAGAAAAAAGATAGGGCTTAATGAGGTGGACTGGATAGAACTAGCTCAAGATAGGGATAAGGGATAATTTTGCAGATGGGATAGAAATAACTAGCCCAAGATAGAGAGATAAGGCTTAATGAGGTGGACTGGATAGAACTAGCTCAAGAAAGGGATAGGTTACAATTATGTGGACTGGATAGAACTAGCTCAAGATAGAGATAGGGTGTCATGAGGCGGACTGGATAGAACTAGCTCAAGATAGAGATAGGGTGTCATGAGGTGGACTGGATAGAACTAGCTCAAGATAGAGATAGGGTGTCATGAGGTGGACTGGATAGAACTAGCTCAAGATAGAGATAGGGCTTAATGAGGTGGACTGGATAGAACTAGCTCAAGAAAGGGATAGGTTACAATTATGTGGACTGGATAGAACTAGCTCAAGATAAAGATAGGGCTTAATGAGGTGGACTGGATAGAACTAGCTCAAGATAGGAATAAGGTATAATTTGCAGATGGGATAGAAATAACTAGCCCAAGATAGAGATAAGGCTTAATGAGGTGGACTGGATAGAACTAGCTCAAGATAGAGATAGGGTGTCATGAGGTGGACTGGATAGAACTAGCTCAAGATAAAGATAGGGCTTAATGAGGTGGACTGGATAGAACTAGCTCAAGAAAGGGATAGGTTACAATTATGTGGACTGGATATAACTAGCTCAAGATAAAGATAGGTGTCATTCTTTATAAGTGCGGCAATGAACTTCTGTATTCCTAATGCTATTGAGAAAGAAAAACGAAGCATTTTATGTCCTTACCTACACGCTACTAAGAAAGGTTGGCTTGAGGATATTGTTTGGCCACACTCCGCAAATTGAGAAGATAAATTAAAAAAAAAAGCTATGTATTGACTTCCATTTCGTACCATCAACAATCGTGTAACCGGCCGGTTTGAAACATTTTCGATCATAATTGTGACAATGAAGCTCGGGACTTGTATTGAGTTCCTAGTCATTCGCACCTCTCTTGTTTTAGTATCAACAAACTTCAAATTCATTCGAACCAACAATCTGAGTGAACAACGTGTGAAGGAAGACATAAAATCTTAATTTTGCACCACCTTGTGAGGGTTTCAGAATCTCTTTGGTCATTGTGGACCCCAAAACAATTCGTTTTACAACATAATTCTCCCTTTGATCTCACTGACAGGGACACGAACATGGATTCATGACGCCTTGCAGCTTTCAGCTACAGAAGATCCAAACAAAAAGTGTTTTATGCCTGTCTCTCTTTCATAACTAAGTAAAATTGACCATTAGTGGACAATTAATAAATGTCACACACTGTACTTGATAAAAACTTGGGCCAACAAGGAAAACTTCTGTTAAGTGCAAATTATCTTTTCATGCGTTTGTATATTTCAATGGTGGGAGTTCACATATGCTTCATAATTAAACTTACTCTGAAATATGTTATGTAATATACTTACGTGTAATACTAACTCCTAATAGTACATGTGATAAATACTTTCTTGTTTCTTTGGGTTTTTTCCATTCCACTTGCTTAGCTTAAATTATTATTTATTTTTAAAGTGTATATACTCTATACTCACACTTGTGGTCACACAGACTAAGGTATACATCTCGTGGTAAATTGGATTGTAAGTGTAGAAGAATTTAGAGTTCAAATCTTAATTTTTTTTTTTAAATTGATATAGTAGTGTAATTAGTTTTGTACCAATTAGCCTCCTGAAAAATATCCTCTTAATTGTCAGATTGCCAAAGTATTAGACCAATTCATCCAAATTTAGGATTCTAATTCCCCAGTTAAACGTCCACAAGAAGGGCTTTTAAATGATAATCGCGTTCTATTTTGGAGTTTTAATTAGTCTGTACATAGTGGCTGGACACACTGTTACATCAACTAATCTAAATAGCACAGATGATGGAAGATTAAAAAATGAAATCTCAAAAAACCAAGATGAATAACCATTATTGGGAAAATAAACTCATCCATATGAGATTAGACATTGGTCTGCTTGGTCTAAGCTAAGAGTGCAATATATACTACACTACTGGGTCTCAAACTTATTTGTTCACAGCACACTATTATTTCTGTCATAAGACCTCGCGGCACACACTGAATGTGGCAGGGGTTTGCGCATGCGCAAAGAGACTTCTCTCAGTTCAACAGTAGACGCATGTGTTTTTACTCTATTCGAGCATGAACTGAAATTTTGTGCAAGAAATGAACAGATTCTCATTAATTACTCAACTTTTTTTGCTTGTGAACCATTACATTATTTGGAAAATAAATATCTATACTAATATTATAAAGAGGAAAGATTTGATTTTCTTGTTTTTTGTTTGTAATGGATAAACTCAAAATCTGCTGGACCAATTTTAAAAATTCTTTCACTAATATAAAGCTACATTACCAGTGAGTAACATTGGCTATATTTTATTTTGAAAATTAAATTTATTCCACATAAAAATGTCGATAGTCACTCATATTTTATGCTAGAGGCTATGATTATTCTTCAATATGTGTGTTGAAAATAATAATGCGGTGGGTGGGAGGGGGGGGGAAGCGGGAAGGGTCTAGTATTAAATAAAGCTCTCCAACATTTCCTCTTATTGTTTCTTAAAAATAAATAGTGAATAAAACTTTAGTTATTTGATTGTCAACAATAACATAGCATTAAAAATTTCTCTGCGCACCTAGTGAATTTCACGACACAACCACAGCACACTCTTTGAGAACCACTGCACAGCACCAGACCTGCCGCAGACATGAACATATGAGTAGGTAAAGAGAAAACATGCCTAGCGCAATATAAAACAGCACGATAACGAGAAACCACGCAACTTCTTGGAAGCATGTATCAATATCCAGCGAGTGATCGTCCCATTACTAAGCCAGTGCCTCCCAATCAGTATGCTCGTATCGTGCTTGGAACGTGGCCACACATATTACACGGGGCAGAGGCGCTTGATCCTCTGGTGAATCACTCTAGACAGTAGTGAGCTGAAAAACGTGATTAAAATAGTATATACACAGCACAATTACTTACAAGTAGCTTGCAGCCACAGTGGGTGAAGAAACAAACCGTAGTAGTCATTATATTAGGCATAACAAACCATGATAGCTTCAAACATGTGGTCACAATGAACGCTAAAAAGCATGAAAACAACAAACACGTGTCTGTAATGGACGTTGAAAATCATGTCAACAGCAAACATGTGGTCATAATGGACGTTGAAAATTATGTCAACAGCAAACATGTGGTCACAATGAACGTTGAAAAGCATGAAAACATCAAACACGTGTCTGTAATGGACGTTGAAAATCATGTCAACAGCAAACATGTGGTTGTAATGGACGTTGTAAATCATGTCAACAGCAAACATGTGTCTGTAATGGACATTGAAAATCATGTCAACAACAAACATGTGGTTGTAATGAACGTTGAAAATCATGTCAACAACAAACATGTGTCTGTAATGGACGTTGAAAATCATGTCCACAACAAACATGTGGTTGTAATGGACGTTGAAAATCATGTCAACAGCAAACATGTGTCTGTAATGAACGTTGAAAATCATGTCAACAACAAACATGTGATCATAATGAACGTTGAAAATCATGTCAACATCAAACATGTGTCTGTAATGGACGTTGAAAATCATGTCAACAACAAACATGTGGTTATAATGGACGTTGAAAATCATGTCAACAACAAACATGTGGTTGTAATGGACGTTGAAAAGCATGTCAACAACAAACATGTGGTCATGATGGACGTTGAAAATCATGTCAACAACAAACATGTGGTTGTAATGGACGTTGAAAAGCATGTCAACAACAAACATGTGGTCATGATGGACGTTGAAAATCATGTCAACAGCAAACATGTGTCTGTAATGGACGTTGAAAATCATGTCAACAACAAACATGTGTCTGTAATGGACGTTGAAAATAATGTCAACAGCAAACATGTGGTTGTAATGGACGTTGAAAATCATGTCAACAACAAACATGTGATCATAATGGACGTTGAAAATCATGTGACCGTAGTGGTAGCTAGTTTGCTAAGTGGGTTGCATCTTAACTTGACGCACCTAAGTGGATCCAAGCTCTATCACACTTAAGGCACCTATGTACGAAGATATGGAAAGAGAAGGAAGAAAACGAGCATTTCACCCTGAATGACCTCTTGTTTATCTACTGATAGCCATTTCCCTCTTCCTCTGACGCGTTTACATTGTCACTATACTATTTTCACCATAAAAACATTTTCTTAATTTTTAAAAATTACCTTTTTCTTGTTTTATACTCTAGGGAAACATATGCTACCACAGACTTTTTAATCTACAACCTGGCAGGAAAACTCCTACAGACCATTTTCGTGGCTTAACCAAAAGTCTAAATTGTAGATGGTTTATAAAAAAATACGTTTACAAAACACTACTTTAAAATAAAAATAATAATTTTATGATGCTATAAGACTATTTTTAGAATCTATCAAGCCTTTATGGTTTTTGTTTCAACGTTAAATCTTTAAAACCCGCTAAATTAAACATAAATTCATTAACATGGGAAATTATATCTTGAGTTTCCATGACATCAGAGGTAGGTGATATCCTTAAAGTAATAAGTGTACGAAGTCTCAGCTTTGCACCTTAATGGAAATTTGAGTAAAACTATGGACAGACAAACAGGCACCACATGACTTTTAAGATAAAGATTATTATCATCTATTTATTATTCTATACAGGAACCACATGACGTTTATTGAATAATTTTTTTAAAACAACTTAAAAATTTTAAAGGTAAATCATTCAATACAAAATATTTAATTCTCTTTTTAAAAAAAATGGTCAAATTATATCAAGTTTTTTTTTGCAGAAGTAGGCATCTTGTTATTTGTATTATTAAATAAATTTAAAATATGTTTAAATTTGTTTATAAACCAGTCGAATAAAAAACTGCACAAATGTGATTGTTTACAGTTTTATTTCAAGAATGTGTTCACGTAATATATATATATATATAATTACTGTAGATAGATAGAATAAAACTAAAAATATTATTAGTTTGGAGTGTTTAGTTTTGTTTTGTTTCTCAGAATTTATAAAAACACGTATATGTAAATTCAGGAAGTAAAACTGTAAACCACATATTCCTATAATAATGACTTGTTAAATTATGTTCAATTTACCTGACATTTTTAATTTCTATCACTCCTGAGAATAAATATACATAAGAGTATAAATTAGACAGAGCCTGGAAAAAGTAATTGTTTTAGAATATATGGCCTGGTGAACGAATACACGAGGGTAGGATGTTGGTTTTGAGCTATCAGATAAGGTTCGTACTGTGAAAATACAACTGTAGAAGAACGATATTAAAATGTTATATCTATGCTATAATTAAAAAAAAATACATTAATTAATGTTTCCAGGCTGAGGACTGTCTCAGCTTTTTTTTTCCAAAGCCAGATATTTTCCCCTAACGGCTAGCTAGGTATGTTGTAGCTTTATATGCCTTATAATCTATCTTAAAACAAGGACAGGCACATCAGCTAGTCCCCGGCAGTTAATTTATCAATGTGAAAGTGTAAACACATATTTTTATCAATAATACATTTTCGGCCATCCCGGGCATCGAGCCTTGGACTCTTATCTCAGTAGAGAGACACGCTACCAACTGAATTAAGGTGTCAGACTATATAAACAAATAAAATAAAATAAACTCGATATACAAAATATTATTTAAAAATTTGGTCGCCATTTTTGATTAGAAGTCCTAAGAAAAGTGGGCGAGAAAAGAACCATTTTGGATGTGATTCTTTGGTACAAATCAAACTGGATAAGACACATCCTTAGGAGTAAGTGTCTTTTGCACGATGATATAGAAGACAAGGTTGAAGGATAAAGGATTTTAGGAAGAGGTAGGATTCAAATATTGGATGATTTAAAGGAAAAAAGAAAATTCTGTGATATGTGGGAGCAGGCAGAGTACAGGGTTCACTGGCGGTCTAAATTCACCGACAAAAAGAAATAAACCTGTCGTAAGACAGAACACCTATTAATAATTATAATATATCACATTTCTTCTTAGATTTTTAAAATAGACATAGGGTAATATGAATTAACAGTTGTCTGATTATAATAACTTTGAATATAACATTCAAAACTATTTAAAACATATATTTATTAAGGGGAATGGAAGCGGACGTGAGAAAAAAGCCTGTGCTTTTGCAGTTTTTATGGCAAAACATTTCTTCGGTCAAAATAAATAGAATATTTCTCCAGTAGAAACAGAGAGTTTAATTTTCTCCACATGTTAATATCATCAGTTCCCCAATTTAAGTCATGAGCATGGCAGCATTATCTAACAAACTTTTTAAATCTAAAGAAAAAATTGTCGTTAAATTCCAGAACACCCTTGACAGATATCCAAGAAATTTTGAGGTCACCATGTGAATAAAATTAAATTCTATGTTTGTTCTGAAGCAATATTCTATTTATTTTGGTCAAAAAATGTGTTGCCATAAAAACTGCAAAAAAATTGCTTTTTATTGCGTCCCCTTCCATTCCAACTTAATGGACCGTAATACCTACTGAAAATTTGGTCATCAAAAAAGCACACCTTAGAAATTCCATAAATACAAGGTTTGTCTTGTATAAGAAAATATTTTCTTCACGTTGTTAAAAATCAATTTTAGCTGTTTCGCCTCTCCAAACTAATCTTTCAAAATTTCTATTAAATTTAATAAAACACGAGCAAATAGTGACAAAATCTAAACTGTTTAGTAAGAGATTTGGAAAATAGATTATTTTATAAAAGATCTTTGAGGCTCATTAAATATAAATAATATTTATAATAACAAATAACTTTTATAAAATAAATATGATAGTGAAATACCACCTTATTATGACAAATTTTGTAGAAAAATGTAAAGGTATGTTGTCACGATGTTATTTTGGAATATAATAATGATTACTACATTCTAAACTTAACTCATATTAATTTAATTAATGCCATTTTGTGGATATTAGCGATTTAAATTATCCAAAAAGTAAGTAAAAGGCCTGAGAAAGGTAAATCTTAAGAACCTGCACCAGCAGCTGCCAGCACCCGTCTACCCTAGTGTGAATGGTTGGAGTTTTAACCTACTTAAGATATTTTAATATCTATGATAGGAAATAGTCATACATAATT
This sequence comes from Timema douglasi, assembly GCA_901482245.1. Lineage (NCBI taxonomy): Eukaryota > Metazoa > Arthropoda > Insecta > Phasmatodea > Timematidae > Timema > Timema douglasi. The sequence goes on from CABEEJ010000730.1 coordinate 90,913, forward strand.
TCTCATATACAATAAGTAGTCTATTGCAATTAAGAACAAAATTCGTTAAATTGGGCTGTCCATAAACTACCCTTGAATAGATTTGACACATAAAATTTATACTATTTTTATTGTCATATGATAGGTGACCTGAAGGTCTAAGGGTAAGGTGTCAGACTTCTGTGCTGGGGGCCAGGCCTCCACCGTGGTTCGGATCCCACGTTAAACTGTAGGTCCTCCATTTCATCTCACAATCACCCTACCATTACACATTAAGCGTGAGTATAACCCGAACGGTTAGTAAGACGCTGTGCTAATAATGATTGTCATATGATATAAATTTTGAACAAAATCATTAAAGCAATTTTAGAATTATAAAATACCTTTATAAAGCAGCTATCAGTACAACCCTTAAATAAAGTTTTCTCTAAAAAAAAGTATAGGTAGTCTTGTTTATCATGTAAAAAAACTTCTCAGATAACCATTTAAACAAAGATTGTCAAAGCCATTTACGAAAATTTTGAGTTCAAAAATAATCAAACATTCTAAGCTACTCTTTATATTAGGGCTAGAAACAAATTCACGATTTGCCCTCAAGCTATGACCATAACCTACAAATATAAAGTTTGAATTAAATCTGTCAAACAATTTCGACTGTAGATCAGGTACATACAGACCAATAGGAGACAGACAATATTGTAATACCTCCTTTTTTTATGTTTGGGGGTGCAAAGAGTGCATATATAATAATATTGAGGTTTAAAATGTGTACGTTTACAATAATTTCTCTAAGAGAGAGAAAAAAAGGGAATGTTTTACGCACCCCTGTTGAGTTTCAGACGGCTTGTAATTAGGGTCCGAGTGTAATGAGACGGTCCCTGTGGTCTTGTTTCGAGTCGAGACCCGCGAGTTGGCCGACCAGGAAAAAGAAGGAAGTTAGTTTGTCCGGTGAAAGTGATGACCAGCGAGTAGAGGTCACGTGTGATGGATGACCTGTAGGAGAAGAGAGAGAAAAGGATACATCATCATTGCAGGACGTATCGTCGTTGCAGTCTACAATAACAAAGAGAATGTAACTCTCTGGTCGATGTACACAGGCGTCTCGGACAGAATATTTTCATGGTACAGAATGACTGCACCACCGTCTATAATAGTTATATCCATTACTGTATGGGTCAGTTTTTTATTCAAGCCATATATTTTCCACTGCCAGCTTGATAGGCCTGTCGTACACTAGCCCCACGACTTCTTTGGTGCTGACTGACAGCTCACCACTGATAGCTGACGGATTTGAAAAGTTACCAGACCAAATTATGTATCCCTACGCCGAACCATATGATCTGCAAAAACATGTGTTTAGCAGCTGTCACTTCTGACGGTCAAAATGTAGGTACAGTGGACTTACCACTTTTGTGGTTTTACATGACAGCTAGCAGAAGCTAGCAAATGGTATCAGTTACGCCAACATTGTCTAAAAATAACTTTTGTCACCATATTTGGAAACAATTATTATTTACTAATTACTACTATTATAATTACTAAAAATATTATCAATCACTTTTAACAATACTTCCTCAAAGATTACAGTATAATTTCTCTTTTCATAATCAAATGTAAGAAAAAAAAGTCTAGTGATTTCATTTTAGTTTTTCTTTTCATTCTTGTGGCAATTACCGGTTAAATAGAGCGTAAAATTTTACATTTAATGTTATTATATTCAGATATTAATATTTTTATAGCTGCCCTCGTATATCTTTAACATAAATAAATGGTTTGTGGTAATAAAGAGGAAATAACATTCAAAGTGTTTGTGAAATAATATAAAGTTTAAATCTTGTAAACAACGAGTATTAACACAATGGCCGAATCCCTCCAAGAGGACCTCTTTTTTCTACGTCAACAACTGGCTTTTACCCAGTGGCCATGTTTGTTTACAAGATATTAGGCCACTTTTAACGTTCTCTTGCTTTTAATAATTATTTTTAATTAAACAGCCAAAGAAAACTTCAATATTAAGCTAAGAACTAAACGGTTATTCTCATAACCAAAATATTACACTTTTGAAATACAGTATAACATTGAATTATCGTATACAATAAAGTTGATAAAACTACGTGGGTCAATCAACAAGTTGAACAAAATACTTTATATAGTTTAGTACTATTTATTGGTATTTATGCGTGTCTATGCTACCCGTTAATAATTTTATTACTAATTTGAATAGTACAGTGTCTTTTTTGAACATTAATTTGGCTAGTTAGTAATCTGTGTGTTCTTTTGTGAATATTATTTCGTTGCGTGAGCGTGTTATCCTCGGAAAATAAACGGATTTTTTGGTGATCTTTGAATAATTATTTATCTAATATAACATTAAAGCGTGTGATAAAATAAAATAGCGAGTGTTTCTCAGTGATCTATATACTTTATTCGAAAATTTAAGTCTATCAAGACTATAAAATAAATCTTTTAACCCCAAGATGGTGTTGTGTTGCCCTCTAGGCCAAACCTCGAGTTTTAAAATTTTTATATTCCAAAAAAATCTGTGAAGTGTAATAAAAATTACTTTCGAGTCTTTATCTAGTGTTTATTAAATAAATACCAGACTAAGACTTCAAGCTATAAGTTATTGTATTTTTATTAGAAACTTTGTTACAACTGTTTAAGAGGAGTGAATCTAAAATAGATTTTTGTTAGTTAGGATAGCTTTTGATTTGTCATTGACATTTATTTTATAGGCCTAAACATATTTTCTAGGATATTGATTTTTGTTTGTTAAATTATTTAAGGTCATTATAGATAGGCCTACATATTAAAACAATATAATATAACAGATTGTAAAGGAGAGCACAAGCCTGAGGTTGTGTAAAACTTTGGTTAAGTTATTAATCTGTCGTTTTGGCAAGACAATTCAACATTTACTTGTAAGAGGCGGTCGACGAATGATGGCAAAAGCTTTATAGTTTTGCATGCTGGTTCAAGAAAGGGCTTTGTGGAAGGTGCTGAATTATTATTTGCATCAAAGAAGACCACAGGAGATTATCACGGGGAAATGAACGGGGAAAATTTCGAAACCTGGATGAAAAACCAGCTACTGATTAGCCTCGAGGAACCTTCCATTATTTTTCTTAACAATGCTCCATATCATTCTGTACAGGTTAGTGAAAACCTCATACAAGCTTACACAACGCACACACATTAAAGGCATTTTCACTCCAAAAAGTGTTTAAACACTTTCACAACTGTAATTTCCACATTTTTAAAATCAATCTTATTATCTAAGCTAATTTGTAAAATAGATTTATACACTAAAGTCTTTAAGTATCTCTATATCAAGGATGTCTAGTCACAACACCAAAACTTTCTTTTTGTCCTTAATTGGTTTTATCCAAGTTTTGTAAATAAAATTTTAATATTATATGTGAATTTTAGACTTGTCAAGACATGTTTTAATTCAGTTGATGTTAATCACTTTATTGTAGATTTTTTTTAAATATTTTGTAGCTCATTAAAAGCAAAGCAAAGCAAAATAAAATATTATTTTTTTAAATATTAAATGTCAAATAATCCATATAACTATGAGTTCTCTATCTAAGTTTTAACTTTATTACCACTCCTTACTTTAAACTACTTTAGAATGTTTTCTGATTATTATTATTATTATTATTATTGTTGTTGTCTTTATACCCATTTGGGTTATACGCACTTACACTAATGTGTAACAGTAGGACAATTGTGAAATGAAATGGAGGACCTACAGTTTAACATGGTATCCGAACCACGGTGGAAGCCTGGCATTCCTCACATTCACAAGTTGTGATTAATACACATCTTGTCAGAGATCAAGAAAGGGTTTGGAAATCAAATAAATTTGTGCCGGGACTGAGGAATGAACCCCGGACCCTCAGTACAGAAGTCTGACACCTTACCCCTAGACCACCAGGTCACCAACATGTTGTAATACTCTTAAAAATGTTTGACTTTTTTTTCTATTTGTAGTAATAGATATTCAGATTTTTCATATGTATTAATGTTGTTAATAATACTAATATTAACAAAAAAAATGGATTTTTTTTATAATTTTCTATAAGATAATTGGAATTTTTTTATTAAAACTTTATTTATTACAATAAAAACTGATATGGGATTAAATGCTATTTTTTTAAAAAAATATTATATTCTTGAAAAAATTAATAATACTAGGCCATCAACATATCAAGGTCAACAATATATAGAAAATAAATAAAACAGTCATATAGGTTTCTTGTATAAACTTAAAATTTGACTGTCAGAAGTGACAGCTGCTAAACACATGGTTTTGCAGATCATATGGTCCGGCGTAGGGATACATAATTTGGTCTGGTTACTTTTCAGATCAGCTGTGAGCTGTCAGTCAGCACCAAAGAAGTGGTATGAGCACTGTATATACCTAAATAATGACTGTCAAAAGTCAGCTGTGAGCTGTCAGTCAGCACCAAAGAAGCCACGGGGCTCCTGTAGCTTCATATGCCTTATAATATAACTTAAGAATAGGACAGACACAACCTCCAGTCTCCAGCCGATAATTCATCACTGTAAAAGGGTAAACCCGCATTCACTAACGATACATTTTTTTTGCCATGCTGGGAATCAAACCTAGGACCCTTAGCTCATTAGAAAGACACACTACCGCCTGAGATAAGAGGTCAGACCCAGTATATAATAATAAATTTTCACATTTTGAAAATTCACCAACAAATTTTTCTTTAATTCTCAATCATATTTTTCTGGAAAAAAATTACATACATTTAAATATAACAGACCAGCAAAAGTACCCGGCATCGCTTGAGGTAGCAAAGCAAATTTTTTTTTCAAACACAAATCTTTTAATTAATTTATTTTACTTCAACCCAGGTTTTAATTAATTAAAGGAAAATCTTTCCATTTTATTTCTTTCAACATGGTTTTTAATAAATAAAAAAAAATCAAATATAAATATTAAAATTCCTGCTTCGAGGTACACATGTTCATGTACAAGCGCTACTCATTTTAAAATTTCAGACGCTCATAACAGACAAACAAACTTTTTATTGTATTAATATAGAAAATAGATGCAATTGAGATAGCACAAGTTATATTTTCACAATGTAAACCAGAAATATTATTGAATAAGAACCTTAAAAGCAATAACAATGATTCTACTCCCCTTCTTGCGCTCACGTATCGACTACAGCGCTTGGTGGTTGAATGTGTTACTAACGTCGGATCTACTGTAGACCAGATATATTAATATTTCAATATTAATCAAGGGCTTTAGGAATGCATACATCCTTACTCTGGGATTCTTTATTTATTTGAGGTATTTAACGTGCACTTTCTAAACCGAATGATGATATTGCCACATGAGGAGAGTTCCTATGAGCGAGAGAGGAAGGTCCTACCAATTTTGCCAGGAAAGGTATTTTTACATACCTTCCATGGTTCTTAACACGCCACTATCGAAATGGGAGCCAACAGCTTTCCTTCCCTTCCGAAAAAAAAATTTGTGCTACGAATTTTTATCGCTTTAGAACAATCCGTTGACCCCGGTTGGGTTTGAACCCATGAACATATGGTTCTGAGGTGAGCACTTTATCCCAAGACCACTGAAGTTGATCACTAGGATTCAATTATCTGAGATTTTGCAGAAAGGTTTAATCTATATAAAATATAGTGTTTAACGTCAATTTGGCTTTAGTGGGATCTTTATTTCTTTTTATTGTTGTAAATAGCTTTCAAAAGTGTTGTCACATTTAAATGTGTTTGTTTAATTAAACGAACTCAATAAAAGTATTCATTTATTTTAAGAATCAATCTTTAATTTAAGTAAAATATTGTTTTTATAATAAATTTAACTTCTGAATTTGTTTTCATACCTCTCCAAGGTAATAGTTTGAAACAAAGTGTACGCCAGTATTTTATCGCTAAAAAAAATCTCTGCGAATAGTTTAGACCACCTTTAGTTAAAATATTTAAATTCTTGTTGGCACCTGGAGAAATCTCTATGTCAACATCTCTTTCAGTTGAAATAAAACCATATAAATTAAACATTTTTTGTTTTATTCTATGTATTAAATATCAGAACACCTGCATCTCCACCATGATGACGTTTCTACGGCAACAATATTACAAGCTTTATAAACATTAGGATCATCAGTTGCTACTAAATATTCCCAAAACTTCGTTTCCTTAAATGCTAGGTATGAACTCGTTTGGACTTTTGATTCCCATTTTTGTTTGATTTAAAATGTTAAAGATTTGAAATAGTGTACTTACATTTAGGCCTCTAAGTTTGTCATTGAAAAATGCTACTAGACCTTCATGTTACCAATTAGTTGGATATTATTTTCTATTAACCTAGATTCAAGGTGATTTTTTTTTTTAATTTAGCGTAATATATATTTACAAATTGTTATAAATGCTTCAGAAGTTTTATTTTAACAAGAATCATATTTGGTAACCTTGAATGTTGACACACGTTCTTTGTCACTATAATTACTTTTACACCACCAGTCCGGTCACTAGTTTTTAAATGCAAAACTTTATGTGTTTTACGGATTTTTCAGACGTACAAATTCTCATATTCCCAGAAAATTTAGAGAGTAGCTTAGAGGAACTAAATTTCATTTTTTATAACATTTATTAGTGTGAGAACAAGTCACTGGTGAGTAGAACATGATGATTTGACCTAAGGTTTGATGGTATGAATTTATATAGCAATGTATCACATTATCCTATGTTAATAATATATGAAAAAAGCGAGAAAGAAACCTTTTTTATTTTAGGTGTTTAACGTACACCTGAACCGACTGATTATATCAGGGTGACCTGGTGGTATAGGGGTAAGGTGTCGGACTTCTGTGCTGGGGGTCAGGGCTTTAATCCTCGGTCCCGGCACAGTTTTATCTGATTACCAAACCTCTTCCTTCACCTCTGACAAGACATCTTGTGAATGTGGGGAATTCCAGGCCTCCACCGTGGTTCGGATTCCACGTTAAATTGTAGGTCCTCCATTTCATCTCACAATCACCCTACCGTTACACATTAGCGTAAGTGCATATAACCTGAACGGGTAGTAAGACTCGGTGCTAATAATAATTTATTATTATATCAGCACAATACGTAATAACTAGCATACATCTAGAACAGACATAACATCCATTTCCAGCCGTTAATTCATCACTGTTAAAGGGGAAGCACACATTCCACTAATGGCAAATTTTTCATCCATGCCAGGAATAGATCCCGGGACCTTTGTCTCAGTAGAAAGACACACTACCGACTGAGATAATGTGTCGGACGTAAATAAATTTTAACGTCTCATCTAGATTTGAATCCATAATAAATCCCATCTTAAGTATGATGTTTTAATAATTTTTACACACTGTACACCCACGTCTGTTCACGAGGATGGTGTGAGTTCTATCTTGTCTGGTTTGCTAGCAGTGATGAGTTCGAGGTTCGAATCCAGTTCGATTGTGATGAAGTAATGTTTCTTAGATGATTTTTCCATCTGCTTTCTTGAAATTCTTCTATAGTCTATCTTTCTCCTCTACACCCTATTAGTGTAATTTTTATTATATATTAGATGAATAAATATATATATATATATATATATATATAACCTTCCTCATTCCTAAAATCTCTAGCCTAATTAGTACATAAGCATATGCATACAGCCCGAATGGCTAGTAAGACACGGTGATGATGAAAAAAACTACACGCATTAAATAGTATGCATACACATGGACGAACAATTTAACTGAATAATTAAGCCACAATGATTAGAACATTTGCTTTATTTTCTGACGTTGACCTCGGTTGTCTTGTGGTAATGTGCTCGCCCTACGACCCAATGTTCATTGGTTCGAACCCAATCGTGATTGATGGATTTTTATTGATCGATAAAAATCTGTGGCACAACTTCTTTCGGAGGGGGAGTAAATCTGTCGGTCCCATGTCGGTTGTGGCATGTAAGAAGGGTGGAGTACCCAGAAAGGAGAAACTGTGCAGTTGTACAAGAATTCTAATCTAAACATGAATACATTTAATAAAAAGTTTTATTCATAATAGTTAAACAATTAAAGTTGTTGTTGGACGGTCAGTTTGCTTAAAGATGTAAAAGGGTGGAATTCGGAAATTGTTAATCTTTTTTTTCTGCCTCCAAATACCAAGTAAGAAGTGGTCCGGAGTCTGTGTTTATTGTGTGTAGTTTAGAAGTGTTTAAATAGTTTTATTAATAATTAATTATTTGAATTATTTTTTTGGTGGGGTGAAATAAATATTACCCAATGCAGATTTTATTTAAATGAAATGGAGAGTAAATGACACATTAAGGATATTATTAAGATAGTTCTTTAGATAAATTACCAAAAAAATTATATATTTAACACTGAAAATTCATTTATTACTTTGGTGTGTCTACAAATTAAAGACTTTAAGAGAGTTCTGATATTTAAAATTTAAAATGTTTGAATTGAAATCGTAACATCATTTTAATATCCTGTTAATAAAGCCTAAAATAATGTTTTCATAGGCTACATAAAATTAATTGACCGACAAACTATATTGTTAATTAAATTTTCTAGACAAATAAACTAAAAGTATACAGATCTACCTACACTTTACACTATTTCCTTTTGGTTTATACATGGTAAGTAGCTGGTTTAGTTGCGTGAAATCAGCTTTAGATAATTTTTTAATCTTTTTCAATTAAAACACAATAAAATGAAGTGTTTTTCTACACTCCGATTTAAAATATAAAATTAAATTATTTTCAAAAATTAAATTCTATGGCGTCAGCTTGCAATCGAGCCATACCAAACGAGCTACCTCCATCTGCTTGCGAATATAGTGCCAACTTCAGTGGATATAAGGTGTCATATGGTCAGCAGAACACTTTGGCCGTTAATCTCAGTTTTCTAGACTGGAGCTACTACTTCTTTATTCACGTAGTTTCTGATTGGTTCTACTAGTCAAAGTTTGACCCCGTTCCGGACCCGCGGCTTCATAAATAAATCTGAATTTACTGGGTATTGAACCCGGGAAATTTGGAACTGTAGCCAGAAACTCTGACCACTAGACCACAGAAGCCATATTTTTATTATTTTTGTAGAGTTCTGGCAAATATAAATAAAATAAAATGATTTACTCAAATGGAACACTGGATTTTATATATTATTATTATTAGCACCGCGTCTTACTACCCGTCCGGGTTATACGCAGATTTTATATAAATTGTAAATTTATCAAGCTCCAGAATTATTTGTACTTTGTATATTAATAACTCATCTTGTGGTATATTATATTTTAATGTTATGTTATATTCACAAATATTTAATGAAACTAAAATTAGTAAATATACATTTTTACAAACTGAAAAGAATATAAACTTTTATTCTCCTATAACCGTATAATCCTACATTTTGTTTGAATAACCGGAACTGGAACCAGAACCAATAAGTATTTTGGTATGACTCCCTGGTTTAAAGTAACTGCAATAAATAAATAAGTAAATAAAATAAAACTACGACAGAAAACCCTGCTACTAATATTTTGCAACCAAGATCTGTAGAGTTACGTAATTTAGTCGAACCGTCATAGGAGAGAACTGATGTGTTTTGTGAAGCTATCACTTTTAAAAGATAATGTCACTTTTTTGTTGTTGTAAAGTAATATAAATAGAATGACTTATAGTCAGTGCTGACTCCTTGACAGTAACTTTTTATATTATCTAGCGCAGGAATATTAAACTCGTGGCCCGCGAAACCTAAAACGCATTACTACACGATTCTTTTATTTTAGCATCGCGTCTTACTTCCCCTTCAAATTATACGCTTATGTACTAATTACGATAATGGTTCTATGGATTGGGAAGGTTATATTTAGAGGAAATGTACCCGTATTTGCGTTGAGGGAGATTGTAAAAGAATTTAAGGAAAACCACTCTCAGTACACCCGATCAAGATTCGAACTCTAGTCTCCCCGTTATCGGTAGTTTAGTCTACTGCGTTAGTTGCGTATTAGACCATGCGCCAACGAGGTGGGTATTCTTTTTTTAATAATGTCAAGGAAATACAACATTTGAGAATGTTATATTTTGGGACTTGGAATAGTTTCGATTTTTTTTTTTTTAGAATGTAAGACCACTGTACCACATTTGTATGATTTCTTCGATAGGGAGGTTCCCTCAAAAGTGATTGAATTGACACAAGAAGTATGTGTACTTTTTGTTGTTAACAGCGATTTTCTTACATGAAATGAAACCAAATACCTGAGGGGTTTTGTCTTAAGAACACACATTTGTAAACAATTGTAAAAATTACTTTACCGTGATATTTATACGACTATAAATATAGGATTTCAAATTTTTGATACAAAATATAAGTTAATCTTAGTCTTCTTATTATATATGAGGGACCTACCATTTTTCTTTTGTAACAGTATAACTAGTTTGGAGTTATTTTTACTTAAGATAATTTAAAAAAAAAAACAGAATCTTTATTTGAAATGTGGCAAAACAATAGTGTTGGAATCCTTCGACTTCATTTTGGCGTGAACCAAATTTTGAAATAACGCATCGTTGACTTAATATAGCGGGATATCTGAACATCTGCAAGGCAACTTCTCGCTTACTGAGACGGCACCCTTAACAGAGTATTCACTATACAACTTTAAAAGATGTTTCATGGGGTAGCACTGAGCGTTTAGAAGTCCAGGATTATTTATATAATGGAATTATATATTTTAATATAATTCTCACTAAAATGTAGGCGAAAGTGCTGACCAGTTATAAACTATAAATTTTAAGTTCAAGACATATTTTAATAACATGTGATAACTTACATAAAACCCTATAAAACAATCCCAAAAATCTTTAAAATTTTATGGATTAAATAGCCAATTTATTAGATATTAAGTTATGGCTATAGCTGCATCTAAACATATTATTTAAATTGGATAGTTAAGTGGTTATAGCATTGGTGTACTAGGCCAAAGATCCAGGGTTGGATTGCCGTGTTCATGTGTCATTTTTTCAATCTAAAGAAGATAAAAAATGTATGTTTTGATCCTATTAAAACACAACTTTATTTGATGGAGGAAGGTCTAGATCTAGGTTTATAAACTTTTGCTTTAATCTCAAAAGCACAAATTTTCACTTAAAACGTAGTGTTTTTTTTAACTTTTAACTCAACATTTACATTTTTTATCTGGTCTGAAACCTGCTGATAATTTTCGCACCTACATTTTGTTGAAAATGTTACTAAATATATCAAACAAGTTCTTATATAATGCGGGATTAATAAACTTCTGCAACACGTCTCAGTGGTTTACGATGAAGCAACATTAAAGGTTAAGATATTTATCTAAATATAAGAAAATCTATCAAAAGCAACATTTGTGAAACATATTCATTGGAGTATGTACACAGACAAATAGAGCTATTCACTTTTTGAACTGCTAGTTGAGTTTATTGTGTGCTAGGTTACACGATTACAGTTGCATGATTTGCTGTTGACCTTAGCAAAAAATTTACATTTTTTTAAAAGTGATCACTGCTATGCCATTACAAAGGTAACCAGTTTAAAGTACTCGTATTAACCTTGCGAGTTTTAGATTTGATCCATTACGATATATAACCTTCACAAAAAAATTAGGTTGAGAATCCGTGTGTGTGTGTGTGTGTGTGTGTGTGTGTGTGTCTTTCAAAGGTGCAAGGACAAGAATATTGATGTGTGACCTCGCCAAATAAACGGTATACTATGTGCAGTGGTATAACTGGTGGAGCAGGGGAGGAGGGGGCAAATCGTTTTAGTAAAAACTTAAAATATATCAAGTTGGACTCTAAAATTGAGCACACAAGATTTGAAGAATCAATTAAATCTACACTTTTTAATCAAATAGACAACTAATTTCAACAATTTTTCAAGCGAATATCACTCCAATAGCTTCTAAAGACATGCATTTAAAAAAACTGCCAAGGGAAGATTATTCCTAATAGCTTTTAGAAGCATCTAGTTTTGAAAAATTTACCAAGAAAAGATTAATTTAAATATCTTCTAGAGACATATTTTAAAAAGATTTTCCAGGTGAAGACCACTCCAAATAACTTCTAGAGACATATAAATTCCAAAAACTTCAAAAGAATTACCCACCCAAATAGCTTATAGGTGTATCCAAATTTTTTACTTTTCACTAGAGAGGGTCCTTGGACTCCTCTTTGGGTTGGAGGGCAAACCTCATTTAAAAAACCTTTATTTTGCTAACCACCACCCTCTTTAAAGCCCCCTCTTCTCTCAAATTTAATTTTGGCTATAACCTTAATTATTTGTCCCCACCAAAGTAAATTTCTGGGTGCGCCAATGACTATATATATTTGGGTATGAAACTCAGATTGTTTTTACAGTGTATGTCATGTATTTATTACTAAGGTTCGGACATTGATAACCTAAAAACGATCAAAAAAATTACCAAGAAAATTACCTAAAAATGGTAAAAAAATTACTTCAAATTTAAAAACAATATAACTTTAAAATTTAAATAAAAACTCTTAATGAATGTACACAATTAAATTAAACACACACTTTACAAATGGAAACTAAAAACTATCTATAGATTGAAAAACCTTTGACGAATAAACTCTTGATTCTGCTAGATATAACATTGATTTACCTGCTTCGGAAAAAATGTTACCCTTTTCCAACGTAGCCCTCTCCAGCCTAGTTACAGTGTTTCACCAGGAATTTGTATTTTACAACCATACAAGCCAAGAGGGTGAATAAAATGTTAATTGCCCACAGTATATTCTCATTTCAATCATTGTAAAAAAAATCATATTTGAATGTTTATACATTTTTAAAATGTTGATATTATGATCAAAATATACTTATTCAATATGAATACCTAAAACTTAATCAAAAATGAATAAAAGTTAATATAGAATTTTAAAAATGACCCAAAGAGGGAGCAAACTAAGAAAACAAGGCCTAAATATAAAAAATGACTAATTACTAAAAATTATTTATAAATAATGCTTCTACAAAGCTGAGATTATGAATATACACATGAGCATTGCCTGTGATGTACCAAACAAAAGATGACATTTCATCAAAATGTCGGACCCTGATAAACTTTATCGTCTAGATAACAATATTTATTTTGTACATTTGTTTACCACGAGATATATAATTATAATATTGCGTGTCTAGGCTACAATAATCGTATCTCAGGGGTGGTAATATTAGCCAGTAGGCCTACTAAACTACCATTTCCCAGGGGACACCCAAATTTACCATTAGTATTTCCGTAGAGGTTCTTTCCATGTCCCGATGAGATGAGATGATGGTAATAGTGAGTATGAGGGTTTGAAACCATTGGAAACACTTACACTTAGCTTAAGCCTAATTACCCTGGTGACCATTAGGGTAAGTCCACCTTTGGGAAAAATGACAAGGTACCAGTCGGGAATCGAATCCGGGGCCCCCTAGGCTCGTGGCCAGGTGCACTTACCACTAGACCATGGGGCTGGCTACCACAAGATTATAATGGGTCTTGGTGACCTGGCGGTCTAGGGGTAAGGTGTCAGACTTCTATGCTGGCGGCCGGGGTTCAATCCCCGGTCCCGGCATAAATCTATTTGATTACCAAACCCTTCCTTCACCTCTGACAAGACATCTTGTGAATGTGGGGAATGCCAGGCCTCCACCGTGGTTCGGATCCCACGTTAAACTGTAGGTCCTCAATTTCATCTCACAATCACCCTACCATTACACATTAGCGTAAGTGCGTATAACCCGAACGGGTAGTAAGACGCGGTGATAATAATAATAATAATAATAATAATGGGGTTTGACGTTTTATCTGCCCCCAAGATAAAAAAAAAAGCTTGTCTCACAATTTCATCTGTCCCTCTGTATGTCCGTCAACACCCTTGGCTATGGCCAAAACGATTTGATGTGTTTCGTCGTTCAAACTTGACATTTAGGTACTATATGATCATAACATAAGGATAAATCGTGATTTTAATCCTAACTCTTAATATTAAAGCTAGTTTATTGGTGAGTGATGAAATATTTCAAAAATTGCTTTGATGATTTTGATTTAAAATGGGTATCACTATATTATCTGAGAAGTGTATTACGTTATAAATAAGATTTTTTTTTATTTAATCAAAATAATAACGGCAACAGTTTGGTTCAAAGTGTATTTCTCAAAATTGTTTTATTTTATTTTTAAGGTAATATGATTTATTTTTGAAAGAAAATGATAAATTGGAGGCTTACTGATAGACTATTAAAAAAAAGTTCCTAATCTTAGTAGATTATAATAATAAGAAGGAATTTATGAATAAACAAGCAAACTTTGTGCAAATTGCGCAATACCTAGGCAAAAAGAGAAAAAAATATTATTTTTCTCAAATTAATAAAACCCAAAGAGACGTAAATTTTAGTTTTAAAGAAACTTTATTTAAAAATGGAAAAAATATAACATATAGATGTGGCGTTGATATTTAAAAAGCTTTTAAGGAAACTTGAGTATAGACAAAACTATCTGTTATCACATCACCTCATAGCCCTCTAGCGGTTCCAGAGATGCTCTTGTGTGGAGGGGTTCNNGGGAGGGGGAGCTGAGGGAAGGTCGTAGAGGATGATCTTTTCGACTTCCTATTTAAGTTCTCATTTTTCTCAATCCATACCAATAAAATAGGCCGACATTGGGTCAGGTAAGAATATACACTTTTGTATTAAAGATATGGATTAATGTTATTTTTTTATAACAATTCACTGTATGGCATTAAATCCTGGATAAAATATGGAAAATCAATATAAGTTAAATAATTGGTTCGGTGCATCGCACAGATTTACTCTCGCTTTAATCTTAAAACAGATATATTTACCAAAAAATCGCAAAATTCGTGAAACTAAATAATATACACTGTTACATAGACATTGAGAAAAGAGGAACATAACTGTCCAACAAAGAGCATAACACTCATTTAGTTATTTCTAAGTACTCTATAAAAAATATGTACATATGTTTGCGTATAGCTCAGAAATTATTGGTTTTATAAAAATATATTACAGATTATGTGAATGTGAGGAATGCCAGGTCTCCACCGTGGTTCGGATTCCACGTTAAGCTGGAGGTCCTTCATTTCATCTCACAATCACCCTACCATTACACATTAGCTTAAGTGCGTACAACCCGAACGGGTAGTAAGACGCGGTGCATAGTAATAATAATAATAATAATAATAATAATAATAATAATAATAATAATAATAATAAAAATAATACAGATTAAAATATTTTTATTTTTTAATAGTACTACAACTTTACAATGATAAGTTATTTCCTATCTCAAATAATTGTGTATATGATACAATTTGGGAATTTACACTTCTCTTAAAGTAATTTTCATGGGAAAACGAGAACTGCCATTTTGTTTGTAATGTTAAACAGTGCTTGCATACAAAATTTAATAAAAAATTGTTAAAACGGATGTTTAGAAAATCGATCTTATCTCCTTTTCCCCTTTAGTAAACCTACATTTAATTGTAGGGTTAGATATCTAATTCCCATAACTACTCGATTGGGGCCCTTATAAAAATCCTATATATCAAGTTTTAGCATGAGCGGTGAAATGGTTTCGTCTCTGGTCCGAGATACAGACAGACGGACGGCAATCCAAAAACAACTTTTTTTTTTTTTCGGGGGGTCATGAAACGTCAACATTTATAGAAATCTTGATTATAATTTTTTTTTTTACGGTCTCAATATTTGTCTCTTTGAAGGATAGAGAGAAAGTAAAAACCCGTATAGTATGGAGAGTCGAGGTGACCTGGTGGTCTAGGGGTAAGGTGTCAGACCTCTGTGCTGGCGGCCGGGGTTCAATCCTCGGTCCCGGCTAAGATTTATCTAATTACCAAACCCTTCCTTCACCTCTGACAAGACATCTTGTGAATGTGTGGAATGCCAGGCCTCCACCGTGGTTCGGATTCCACGTTAAACTGTAAGTCCTCCATTTCATCTCACAATCACCCTACCATTGCACATTAGTGTAAGTGCGTATAACCCGAATGGGTAGTAAGACGCGGTGCTAGTAATAATAATAATAATAATAATAATAATAATATAAACAGTAGGTATAGTATTTTGTGATCGCTGCCTTACGTCTTTTATTAATACATGACTTAAGAAATCTAATAATAAAATATAGGCGTAGGCCTATACTTTAGATGGAAATATCAACAGCATGGATTTTTTTTTAACATTTAAATGATTAAATATAAAAAATACAAACTAGTGTTAAAGTAATTTGAATCTAATAACAGGTTGTCAGCTTCATATAAAATGTTTGCATGCACACATGAAACTAACTTAAAGGAAAGGTTTTTAATAGTACAAGGTTCTCACGAGGAAATATAAAATATTGCTCAAATAATTTAATTGATATTATGATTATAATTCATTTGATCAAAGATAAGTGAAAATATTATTTTATATCTGCTATTGACTTCATTTTATTTTCACGTGAAGGTATTCACTCCCTCTCCGAATTTTGTTTCAGAAAATAGAATAAAAAAAATACTCTCTTGATTTCACAGTTTAAAATAACCGGCCCCATGGTATAATGGTCAGTGCACCTGACTATGTACTTAATTTTCTCGAGTTCGATTCCAGACAGATACATATGGTATTTTTTCAGAAATGGGAACTACCCCAATGGTCACCAGGGTTTGGTTAGTTGAGCTTAAATTAAGTTTAATTGTTTCCACTATTCCCACATTCTCATACTCTTTCATCACCATCATCTCATCTCATCGGGACATGGAAAGACACTCCACGGAAAGGATGTACGATTAGTACATTCGGGCATCCCCTGGGCCACGATGCATTAGTACAGGCTAAACTATCCACTACTAAGCTATTAATTAAAGCTCAGACGCGCAATATAATATTATATCACCGTTGAAAATAAGTACTTTCTCTAATCATTCGAATGAAAAATCAAATATCAGCCCCCACTTTCTTTGATGAAAATTAAATCAAGAAAATAAACATATGATCGATAATAGTTGCATATGCCTCCCTAGTTAGATTAACATTTAGACACTTTTCCTAATATTTTCAAAATATTAATTTAAAAAATAATTGGTAACTGGAGTAAAAACATGTTAACGGTGATGAATATAGTCAGGCTATTTATACTAGTTTATTATTATTATTATTATTGGGTGTTCTGTCTTACGACAGGTCCAATGAACTTAGTCAGCCAATGCATCCTGTCCTCTGCCTCCTCGTTCACCTGCGAGAATTTTCTTCTTTCCTTCAAGTAATCTAATATTTGAACCCTCCTTCTTCCTAAGCTCCTGTTTCCCTCAAACTTTCCTACTATGACGTCGTGCAGAAGACAGTTCTTCCTAAGGATGTGTTCGATCCAATTTGCTTTGTTACGAAGAATCACATCCAAAATGGTTCTCTTCTCACCCCACTCTTCTTAGGACTTCTTCATTTATCACCCTCTCTGTTCACCCGATATTCTCGAGTCTTCTCCAAAACAACATTTCAAAGCTCTCCGAGTATTTCTTTTACATCTTCCTGAGAGTTCAAATTTCTGTTTCATACAGCGTGATTCTATTTTTTGAACACTATACAAATTTTTTTATTGCCAAATATATCAAAAATAAATCTTCTGAGAAATGAGTATAGACCTTTGGTATTTGAATAATATCAAGATTCAAAGCCGTTGTCTCTCTGGTGAGCGCCTTTTTAAATAAGACTTTTCTTTTTACAATTTTCGGATACACCCATCATATAATCTTTGGTACTCAAAAATTTGAGTTCAAGTCGAGGTTTAGTAGCTGTTCAAACTCGACTCGAAGATATTTACAAAACTCTAAAAATTAGATTACTCGGAATTTTTTATATTTTTTGTTTAAAAAATTCTTATTTTAATTAATTTTATACAGTTTTAATATATAATTTCATAACTACTAGAGTACCTCAATATTTACTTTTTTCTAGTTAAAAAATTGAAATTTTTTATGAATTTTATTTAAAAATTCGAATTTTCGTGACTATATGGTTTATAGATGGATATATTACAAATAATTCAACTTGAAATATTTATTTTACAATTATTGCTCTATACTACTCGAAATTGAAAAACCACCTCGTTTTCATCCAAACACGACTCGATTTGAAAAATGCCTAATTGCACACCCATGGTAAAATGTTATCAATTTTGGCCGCAAAAAACTTTGTGATTTCTAAAAGACTCTTCCTATATAAAAAAAAATTTGAACTAAACCAGGCTTCCCACCGGTAAACGATGGAACACCACAGTAAACAAAACCCCTTGGAAAACCATTCTTAGTGACCCCGGCCTGGATACTATCTCCAACCACTCCATCAACGGCGACTGAGGGCAATTCTAGACGAAAGTCTATAAGAAACCGCTTGGTCACTGCTGCGGTTCTATCGCAATAGAACGTTGATTGCCTGAAACGAAGGCAATCACTATCGTAACAGTATTCCATCCGACCGATGTTCGTCCGGGCATGAGCACGCTAGTTGGCCTGAAATAAAGGGCACAAGAGGTCCAATTAGCCTCACGGGCAATTTGCGGCTTACCACGAACGCCCTACTCAACCACCTCCCTTAATCTCTAACCGAGATAATAAATGGCTGCTTGTATATACAATGTTGTTCAAATTATTAGATGAAGATTACAGCTCAATTATTTATAAGTATACTTTCACAAGTTACCCGTTAATACAAATCAAATGCCAGCTGGTTTATTTAATTATTTTTATTTAAGATGTTAGAACCGTTCAGGCTACACGTATATGTACTAATTACGCCAATATTTTAAGGATGATGAAGGTTGAATTTATAGGAAGTGCACTCGCATTTGAGTTAAGAGAGGGAGATTATTCTAAATATATTCCTGTTACTTGTAAGATTATATGTATTCATATTATGAAAATTGAAAAATGGCACCTGGACACGGGAATCGAACCCGGTACCTTTGGCTTGGAACAACGATGCTCTACCCACTGAGTTATCCAGGAATCGTCCCGTGCTCAGGGTCATTCTTCGCTCATATTTTAAGGCAGAGTCTATGATGGACGTGTGGAAATCGTCAGCTACAAATGTGTGATTTAAAAAAATATGAATATCACTATCTAACAGATAACGCAGCCACCTTCGACTCAGTAGTTGGTTTAATGCTGCCACTTGTACGATAATTGTACCGAGTCGAAGATGGATGCGTTATCTGATAGCTAGTGATCTTAATAAATCACACATTTGTAGTCGACGATTTTCGCACGTCCATCATAGACTTTGCCTTAAAATATGAGTGAAGAATTACCCTGGGCCACAGAGAAGGAAAGAACAGAGCCACAGCCGATAGGTTAAACGTGATGCACTCCTTTTCGAGCTTTACTCGTCTAACGTTGGGATCGCTAGGTGCGACCACCAGTGACTACAACGCAATCAAGTGAGCATTTTTTAAACGACTCTCTTTAAACTCAAATGTACTAGGAGGCAGATACAAAATATGAGCTCTTCGAGTTAACCTGTAGGCTGGCGGTCACCAAGCAAGCTTCAGGTAGCGCCCTCCCCGTCTCCAACCCCTAACACCCACTGGTAAATAAGTACCCTAATCCCAAGGTTACTTTAGAGAGGTTGCCTCGTTCCTGTAAGCACTGTGTAGACATCACATCTCGCTGATGTGACGTCACATGTAGTCCGGCGCTTAGACAAGCCACTAACAGCATCTACTATTATTACTTATTTACTGCGTATTATTAATTTGTAATTATATAATAATATACGTACATCTATACGCAGCTTTCCTATTGCGCTTTACTCTGTTCGTAAATTTTGTAATTTGTTCACATTATTATTAAATACGATGAAATATAAAATGCTCATTTTTACTTACAGGTAAATTTTTTTATCGCTCTCAGAGTACCGGTAGTATTTATCGCGTAGTGAGTTTGAAAAAAATAAGATAATTGGAAAACTAATTTAAAACTGAATTAATTTTATTATTTAGATAATATTCATAATGATTTACATTAGTTTTATAAATCATTACTGATATGTAGAATGTATCAGCTTAATTTATAAGTTTCTGATATGAATAACAGTTTTATCAGTTTTAAAATATGATTTGTTTATACTGTATAAACATTTTTTTCTAATCTTTTTTTTAGAAAATAAAATTATTTACAAACAGTAGCAGTGTAAACACAAATTACACAAGCCGCAAGTAAGAAGTCATGTTAATAATGTTTTTAAACATTTGTCTCTGATATCTAATTTACCGAATTTCTCTTTGTTTGTTTTTCAGATAGAATCAAATAAAAGTAATTTTATTTTGTAATGCATAATAAATATACAACGAATATACATATCGCATATATATATATATATATATAAACATACATATCGCAATGTATTAGACCCTACCAAATGTTGTTATTGAATTATACATATTAATAGTATTCGTTTATGCAATTACATTAAATTAGCAAATAATAATGGAGAATAGTACCTAATAACACTGGAAATAGTTTTGTTCTATAAGAAAATCCATAAATAGATTGTTGGTTGTTTTCAAATTAGTGCTAAAAACAAGCTTCTAATGACAGTTACTTAATTTTTTTTTATGTTATGATCTTGAATTTCTTATAAGTTTTCCTTTTGTCGTCTGAATTATACCCTCTTTTAGTATTTTTCAAGACCGGTGAACTGTTCAAAAATTTCATCCTAATTAATGTTCTTTGGTAAATAAATGCTTTAACTACTTTTTTAGAAATTCCAGGATAAGTTTTTGTTAAATTAATAGCTAAATTCGATACTACGCCACGTCCTTTTCTTAGTGTTATTTCAGACAAAAGGATTGGTGATGTGAAATTATAGAATACCTATCGCAGTAAAATTAGGTATAACACATCATAAATAAATGTCATTTTATAGTTATTTATAGCTGTGTGCGTCTATATGCAATGCTTCAGCGCCATCTGTCATCGTTAGATGCAATCTTTTTGACCACGTGTCTGGAAAAGTTTTACTAACCATAAACATTGATAAAATCCTTAGTTAAGATGGATTCTGCCCACCCCCACTAAAACGTAAGAAATTACTGATCACCCCCACCCAAAAAATCCTCACGTAATTCTTGAAAGGTCCCTAGCTTCTGATCTATTGGCAAATATTTATTTTTAAATTGAGGTCTCGGAAAACGGGAGTTTATTATTATGATTTTTGATGAAAATATGTAAAATCTGTAAAATATGAATAATTAACAATACGTTTCTTTCATTTATGCTTCTTGGTGGAATGTAATGCTAATTTTTTCCATCATGTTTCTGCAAAAATATATATTACCTTGTTTCCCAAATATTACGAGTTTTAAGTAAATGTTTCAATTTTTAGACAAAGTAGAGAGAAAGTTTGTTTGGTGCACCATACCATTTATTTATTGAGGCTAGTTATTTTAGCCTTAATAATATGAACACAAGTTAATATTATACAACTTGTAAACTTGTTTGTAGTTTAGTCTTTATTAAAACATTATTTCTCACTTAGTATATACCAAACCAATATCATAGAAGAATCATATATTGAAAACATTTATCTAAAGTTAATTTCGGCCACATAGACCATTTCAACTGCTATTTAAAAATAACATTTCTAAATATTAGAAGTATAAAGCACAAATATGAGGATTTACTATGTTTTCTCTCTTATATTAAAATAAATATTGATTTAATAATATTAATACGGGTGTGGATATATGGGAATGAGACATTATTGCTTAAAATTCCGAACTATAAGGCCAATTTTGTCCGTAGAGACAATAAATTTGGTGGGGGATTTTGTGGTTTTGTTAGAAGAGCTTAATAGTTTCAAACAGGGACATTTGAAATTTTTAGTAAAGGTTTCTTTTTGGCTCTAGACCAGAGATAGGACCGAATTTTGTGAAATTCATCAACCTGTAAGAGGTGAAAAAGGGTTTTCAAAAGTTTTCAAAATTCACCGACCATGCATTTTTTGAACTAGTGGACATAGAGCCTTGAAATTTAAAATAAATATTTCTGTATAGAAATGGGGAAGATATTTTTAGGGTTTTTCAATTTTAATCACCTAAAGAGGTGCAAAAGGGGGAAAAGGGGCGGTAGATTCTGTCTTCCAATCAAGATAAAATTTGATATATTGAGGGTTATCGGGTCGCAGAATACTAATATAAAATTAATTTATGTACGGCAACCACACGATGGGTTTCGAGGTGCTTTGGTAAAAAGTGTGTTCAAGACTATCAAAACAAATATAAATAGATACTTTACAGGGTGATAAAAGATTGAAATTTTACAGGTAACAAATGGGACCATTACAAATAATTATAAAAGTATGAACAGTTTTGTTTAATAATTTTGACCCTGGGACACATGTAAGGGGATATAAATAGAATAAAACCTTTTATGTGTGCTAGCAAACTTAAATTTGACAGTCGTTTAGGAGGACAACTCCAAATAACCAAATAAGTCTTTAAAATGGAAATTTCTAAATGACAGAAAAATGCCCTTAAATATTTACAAAACCAATAGAAAAAACTAATTCCCAGTGTGGTAGAAAATTGAAATGTATAAGTAAAGTAAAGGAACATGTCAAATTACTATAAGTCTGTACATTTTTAGTTTTAAATGGGACCCCGAGAAATAGGGTGGGGGCGGGTGGGTAAGAGGTTATAAGAATAAAAACATCTTTTAGCTATGGTAGATTATTTAAATTTGGCACGTAGGTATAATGAACTTTCAAAATAACCAAATAAATATTAATATTTGAAATTTATAAGTGGGAGTTGAAGAAATGGTAGGGGAAGGGGGCGGGCTCAACATTTACAAAAACTAATATATTCATCTACTTCTCTGTGTGGAAAATAGGGAGGGATGGTCCCCTCAAAATGTTTACAAAGCTATGAAAATACAAATTTTGTAGATATAAAAGCTTGAAATGTCACCATACAATTTAATAATAAAATAGGGTTTGAATCGCTAGACAGGGATACATTGTTCTCGTTGATTCATGTAAAAAGTTTCTCATCTAATGCTGCTATGCTCATGACAGATATTCAACAACTGTTGATATCACCAAGTGAAGAAAATCAAAAACTATATAGTTCTACTGGAAGCGATATTTATTTATTTTGGCCAAAACCAAATATGATTAAAAAAATTGCTATAACATTGGCATTTTCTCGCGTTTCCTACACTCTTGAACAAATGGAATTTCAAAATTGAAGCCCAGGAAACAATAGCTCTTAAAATGTATGCAACCAAAATAGAACATTATTTAAGATGTGGCTAGGTTGACATTTGGTAGCCACGTAAAATATCATATAAGATAACCAAATAAGTCTTACAATTTCAAATTGGAACTGTGGAAGCTAGGGAGGGTGAGGGGGACAGAGTTTCTTGAAAATGAAAGTTAATTGCCATTTTTCCAAAAAAAATATACTTTTATGCATGAAAGAAAATTTAAATTGGCCAATTTGTTAAAAGGACTATCCCACATAACCATAAATTTAGAAAGTTTGGAATTTTAAAATTTACTGTTGAGAAATGGGAGGGGCCTCTAAAATTTCCTAAGCTATAAAAACTCGATATGTTTCAAATGCGGGTACATTTTATACTAAGTAAACCTCACTCATCTCTAACACAATAGCTTAATTAGTATAGACGTAAATCTCTAATATTAAGGCTCGAATATTAAGCTCAAATATTAAGGCATGGTGCTAATAAAAATAACAAAATATAAAATGTTATTGATGTTGACAGCAAAAAAAAAATCTACTTTCTAAAAGGTTCTTTTTATAAAAATTGAACTGTAGTAAGACATTGGGAACACTAAATCTTTAAAGGCAGAGGAATATGTTTAAAGTACTAAAAATAAATCAAACCACAAATTAAAGCCTATCTTAAAGTGGATACATAGATTTACAAATACATAGCTACTATCGCATATCTGGCGACATAACAATTAAAATAAACCAATTCAGGCGACATAACTTGGATAATAATGATGCTTCATATTTAATATGTTTCTGTAGAAGAGTCTATTAATTAATTTATGCTCGTTGGTGAAATGAGATGTTCTTTTTTTTTTCAAACATGTTTCTATGATCGTGCTTAGATAAAATTTGCATTGCCAATGGAGTAAGATGGCCGCCCTGTGAATGCGCTCGTTTGTGCACTCAGGTTGTAGACTAAGTAATATTTTATTTATAAGATTGTTTATTTGTTAACTGCCATAACTGGTTGGTAATTGCCATGGTTAGCTTAGGATTGTACACGAAGGAACTTTCAAAATTATTAAGAATGCTATAGCTGAATACGTCAAAGCTCGATCTAGTACATTATGAAATCAAAGTGACCAAAATATTATGAAATATATCAATGTCCAAATTTGACACACATTTTAATCAAATTTCAGCTAAATATTATTTATGTATTATTACTGTTTTGATTTTTTGATGATAGTGATCATAATTTTTGTTTCAAACCTATCCTAACTACATAATTAGAACCTTTTTTCTTTACTTTAGTAGATAATTTCCATACCAAACACTTAATAACTATAGCTGTGATTTAAACAATATTTAGGTATAGTTATGATTATTTTTTCATATACTTTGTACTGTCAACAATTTTACTCACTTTACTGAACTTTTTATTGTGACATAAATATTTATTTTTAAGAAAATCTGCAATTATTAATTGTATGAAAATATGGTTCTAATATAGTAAAATAATCTTATACTGAAAGAGTTTTCAGTGTGATTTTTAAAATATTTATTTCTATTCCCCTTTACTAAAATTAAGAGCTATTCAATTTTCCATACAAACAAGAGAAGATGTTGGACAAGTGTAATTGGACAAAAGATTATTAGCTTTTTGTTGTGTATTCCTAAAGTGCGTTTAGGGAGATAAGCTTCATTTTCAGATTATATTTTATTATAAACTGATTTAAAATCTATTTGTTAACTCTCATTGCACATTAGTATAAGTTAATAATACTAATACTTAGTACCACGTCTTACTACCCGTTCGAGTTATACGCTTAAGTACTAATTACGCTAATGGGTTAGGATCTGAGAAGGTTGGATATAGAGGACGTGAACCCGAATTTGCGTCGAGGGAGAGTGGAGAACCATTAGGGAACCCAGTTCAACCAAGCGAGATTCGAACCTCGGTCTCCCCGTCCTCGGCGGTCTAGCTCAACACTTAGTATAAAATAATGTTGAATATAATCATACCCGTGTTTAAAATAAGGGGGTATTGCCGATACCAAATATTTACTTAGGAAACTCTTTACTTTGTATTTTCTATACATTTAACTTTTTTTTAGTTTATTAAATAGCATATCACTTGTATAATCTTGTTTGTATTAATTTGACAACAAAATGTTAAAATAAATGCAACCTTTTTAACATAAATATTTAATTTCAATTACTGATATATTTTGTGCGTCATGTCTTACTTCCCATTACAGCTATCCGCGTATTTACTCCAATGAATAACGAATGAGGAAGGTAAAATGTTTGGGAAATGTGCCCGTATTTTCGTTGAAGGAAAATTATAAGCATATTAGGAAAAAACACTCTCAGTACACCCGATCGGGATTCGAACACTGATACCCCAGTTATTTGAAGTCCAGTCTAACGAAAAAGTAAATATTAAATTGTGATGCAGAAGTTGGCCACAAAATATTTAATAATTCATTTAAAAGTGCATTTCTAAGCATTGTATATTTGGGTCCAACACTCTCAATTTGAAAAAATTTGGTCAATGAAAGGGGAAGGCGGGGTAAGGGATTACCGCTACCTGGATTATTGTACACGGAGGGACGGCAGTTCTTAACTCTCAGCTTGTCTTTCTCATGAGGAACCTTATTTAAAGTGAGTTTTCTTAAAGAAATCTCACTTGGAAGTGATATTATGACTGTACATTTTAAGTTCTACCTGATTCGAGGGGCGCAGCAATTCTTCCGTAAGGCTATGTATCTGTTATTTCCTTGTCCGTTCCCTGGGCACGGGACAATTCCTGGATAACTCAGTGGTTAAAGCATTGGCGTACAAAGCCAAAGGTACCGGGATCGATTCCCGTGGCAAGGTGTCATTTTTCAATTTTCAGAATATGATATCTAGATGGAGTAATCCTCACTCAAAGCATAAATAATAGCTTTGGCTATTTGATTCTTATATATGTATTCAAACTGCCTTATTCGTCAATGTATCATTTTATAGGAGTCACAGAGTGTATTAAAAATGTTCCCGTTACTTGTAAGATTGTATGTAATCAGACTACCTTATTCGTCAATGTATAATTTTATAGGAGTCACAGAGTGTATTACAAATGTTCCCGTTACTTGTAAGATTGTATGTAATCAGACTGCCTTATTCGTCAATGTATCATTTTACAGGAGTCACAGAGTGTATTACAAATGTTCCCGTTACTTGTAAGATTGTATGTAATCAGACTGCCTTATTCGTCAATGTATCATTTTATAGGAGTCACAGAGTGTATTACAAATGTTCCCGTTACTTGTAAGATTGTATGTAATCAGACTGCCTTATTCGTCAATAATATCATTTTATAGGAGTCACAGAGTGTACTACAAATGTTCCCGTTACTTGTAAGATTGTATGTAATCAGACTGCCTTATTCGTCATGGTATCATTTTATAGGAGTCACAGAGTGTACTACACATGTTCCCGTTACTTGTACTCGGACTGCCTTATTTAGCAAGAAGCTCCGTGAAATAATGAGACGAGAACTAATCGACGTATTCATATGTGCCACGACGTATTAAAAACGCCAACCAACACAAACATTTGTGTTTATTGTTAGGACTTTCTCTCTGGACAAACCTAAATAGTTCTTAAAATGGTTTGTTGCTTAAAATAAGTTAATTAATAAACAAATTACCATCGACTCCTTTCTCCAAGCCCTAAATGTATGAATCACAAGTAATTAATATCACCAAATCCTTAATTCTTGGAGCACCTAAAATAATAATTATTCCCACCATTCCAACTAATGAATCACCTACAATAGCTCATCAAACTGTTAGTTCCTATACTACCCAAATTCTTGTCACCATTCCGTTAACTAATCAAGCAGTTACACTATCTTATCATACTGTTAGTTCCTAAACTACCCAAATTCTTGTCACCATTCCATTAACTAATGCATCACTTACAATATCTTATCAAACTGTTAGTTCCTATACTACCCAAATTCTTGTCACCATTCCGTTAACTAATCAAGCAGTTACACTATCTTATCATACTGTTAGTTCCTAAACTACCCAAATTCTTGTCACCATTCCATTAACCAATGCATCACTTACAATATATTATCAAACTGTTAGTTCCTAAACTACCCAAATTCTTGTCACCATTCCGTTAACTAATCAAGCAGTTACAATATCTTATCAAACTGTTAGTTCCTATATTACCCAAATTCTTGTCACCATTCCGTTAACTAATCAAGCAGTTACAATTTACGATATTCACAAAATTCTTAAATCCTTAAGCCCCAATCTGTTCCCAATAAACCCATAACTATGGACCAGATTTTGCCTATTTAATTTTTTTTTTCCTTGCTCGTAAAACATAGGCAGTTGAGATATATACGCATTCAATGTTATGACGAGTACAATATGTTAACTTTATAGTGCCTATGTTTGGCTATTCATTTGGTTTATGCCTATTGTAAGAATAAACGCCTATTTTTGGTTTTGTCCTCTCTCTTTTCCATACGGTATAGATTTTCTGCTGAGTCCAGCTACTTATAAATTATAAGTTATGGCATACTTTTTTGGAGTGGATTTGAAAATCGACACTTTTCAAATAAGAATCAAATTGCCGAAATTATTATTTATCCTTTTTATTGAGGAATTCTCCATCAAGATATCATATTCTGAAAGTTGAGAAATGACACCTGGACACGGGAATCGAATCCGAGACCTTTGGCTTAGTACGCCAATGCTCTAACCACTGAACTATCCAGGAATCCAACTCCGAGTTAAAGGTGGCTGCGTTATCTGAGAGCTCGTGATATTAATAAAATCACACATTTGTAGCCGACGATTTCAGCACGTCCATCATAGACTCTGCCTTAAAATATGAGTGAAGAATGACCCTAGGCAGGGCACGATTCCTGGATAGCTCAGTGGTTAGAGCATTGGCGTACTAATCCAAAGGTCCCGGGTTCGATTCCCGTGTCCAGGTGTCATTTTTCAATGTGCAGAATATACTTGTTAAATAGCTCACCACGAGAGTAAATTGGGTAGAGGACAGACATCTTGAATTGAAAAAGCATGCCATTGCTGGGGAAAAGTTCAACTTCTTCGGAAACGGCAAACTTTAAACTCTGTCCCTTAACATTGTGTGAAGTATAGCTCGGCCTTTCAAATTATTAAAAAAAAATTCTCTCTAAATATATAGCTCATTTAACTATTGAAAATCTATCAAAATATTTAGGTATTGACAGCATGTGACCCACTTCAGTGGTCGAATGTGCTAAGGAGTAGCTTTCGCAGTATAATTGACTGCCTATGAAAAGGAGATCGAGATTTGAATCTCTGTCTGGTGTATTTAAGGTGTTCTCTACTCAACGGTTTTTCACTATACCGTCACTCAAATGCAGATACACTTCTTATAAATTCCGCCTTCATAACCTCTAATATAATAGCGTAATAATTAGTACAACATATACTTTCTAACACGGATGAGTAGTGAGACGTGGTGCTAAAAAAACCGCAATGTGAATTGGCTGTAGGTAATACAATAGTAACTGGAATAGTAGCGAGTAAAATCAATTTTACATTTTATATTGTGTGCCTTTTCCCTCCTTTAGTTGTCCATTCTGGTACCTAAATCCCATATTTGTAATGCCTATCTACTTGCCTAGTTTTAACATTTTTTGTGCCGTTCCCTACCCATAATACTTGTATCACCTAATATTGCTCCCGTCAAAACTTTGTCACTACTGCTGATGAGTTGATTTTTTTCCCCTTCAGAGTTAAATTTTTGCATTATTACCTACTTACCTCCTGGGTTGCGCACGTTTATTTAGGCTGTTATTGGGTTTAGGGCAGTGGTGGTTCGTGTATAAACACTGCGAAACTGCAGCACCCCCTATTTCCACATGATATTATCGATAACATTTAATATAATGAGTTCTTTTTTCTTTAATTCTTTCTTTATTTTTGTCGTATAATATATATTCCTAAAGCTTATTGTCAGTACTTCAGTAGCCATCCCCCAGTTTATGAAAAATATACAAAGATCTTTGTATGGAACTGTGTGCTTCACAGTGCCAGCGACGTGGTGTTTAACTGTTGTGCGCATGCGAACATAGAAGGGGGGTGAGGTGGAAGGCGGGACAGCCAGGTAGAGAGAGCACTGTTGTTCTCGCAGTGCCAGCTCTCGCGTGATGGTGGAAGGAAGATTTTTTTTGCTCAGCGTGTGTTGTGCTTAAAAACCGTGTACCATATTCTTGAATGTGATCAAGTGTAGAAGAGTGTAGAGTTAGATTATTATTCTGCTTCCAGCTATTCTATTTGACTCATTTTTTTTCTGTTCTTTTATTTAACAGAAAGACTAAATTCGCTTGCAGTACTTTCAATGGAGAAAAATTTCATCAATTGTCATCCAGAGATCAAAGAGTAAATTATTGAACTTTCTGCGCAAATTAAAACAAGAATGGATTTCATTTTTAAATGAACAGATGGAGCTTGAACGGTAACAATTTAAGTTAAAGTATTAAGTAAGTAAAAAAGGTGTTTTTTTGTTAAGATTTTATCAAATCCCTGAATAAATTTTCTTTTTATACATGTTTTGTCCTTTTACACAATTTTAAAACAAAGGCTAAACATTTTCTGCAGCAGCACCTCCACTAATTTTAGCTGCTAGCCGCCACTGGTTTGGAGTGGTTCCTTGACCCGGGTGGTTTCCTTGGATCATTCTTCCCTTTCTGATAGTCGATCTTACTGCTGCCTTCTGCAGACGTATAATAGCATACTCTAGTGCTCCTTGAAGGTGAGCACGAAAACAAATGATAATATATACCAACCAATTGGGTACACCATAGTATTGACCGTACTTAGGGACGGGTTGTCGCATTCCGTAGAGGTTCAGAAACAAGGAAGAGACATATTCATATTAATAAGGCAGAAGATAAGGTAGCAAAACTAATAAGAGTTTCTAGAGATGGGTGCGTTGACACTACTCTATGGAAGGCTGGGTGAGCCCCCTGTTTTACACATCTTGCTTATCTGAGTGGGGCTCTAGGTAGGCCTGGGGCCCCCGCCAGGGTCAATGACGTACAGTAGCCCCATGGTTTCTTTGGTGCTGACTGACAGCTCACAGCTGACTTCTGACAGTTAACATTTAGGTATATACCTACATTTTGACTGTCAGAAGTGACAGCTGCTAAACACATGTGTTTGCAGATCATATGGTTCGGCGTAGGGATATATAATTTAGTCTGGTAACTTTTCAAAGCCGTCAGCTGTCAGTCAGCACCAAACAAGTCATGGGGCCTCTGGATAAGAGGATTGGTGGCTACGGGGAACCTGTCTTAGAAGGAATGCGCAAGCTTCCAGAAGTGGTCATTGATGGTGGCCTTCTACTGATCCCGATGAAGAGTCACGTTTCGAACGTAGCTATCAATGGTCGATGTTTACAAAACATCGATGTTTTGCTTTAGACGTTCGATGTTTTCACCATCGATGGGGAATGGCCGATGTTTTGAAACCATCGATTGTATTCTTTTGTAGATTAAAAGTTCAAACTAATGATGGATATCGATAGGAAAAAAACAACGATGCAAAAAAACACAACTATAACAAAAAAAAAGAGGATTTTTTATTGGTTTTAAAGCAATTTTAAAACACTGGGGTAGTAATGTTTTTTATATTAATTTAATAATATATTGTGCTTATCACATCACTCATAAACCATATTTATATTCTCAGTTCAAGAGGTTCAACATTTAAAAAAAATTAGTATCAGAATCATTGATGTTTAGAAATCGATGTTTTTCGACATTAATGGTACGTCTCTGATATCGACATCGATGTTAAACATCGATACTCATCCTTGTTAGGAACATACTTATTAAACCTTTAATTAATAAATGCGCCTATTGAAAACAATAAACGATTTCCAGGTCCGTAAGACTCTAGGGGTTTCTCTCTTTGGATAGCACAGATTCTTTTCTAAGTAAAATTACGGCACCATTGATGTACATATGTCATATAAAGCACGTATTAATTTCGTGCTGGCTAATTTACAATTAGTTTTGTACTCTTAGTTTTACATTTTAACCCACCTTGGTGGCGTAGTTGGCTAACGCGCTTGTCGTGTTGAGCTCGACTGCCGAGGACGGGGAGATCGAGGTTCGAATCTCAGTCGGGTGAACTGGGGGTAGTTTTTCCTAAATGGTTTTCCACTCTCCCTCCACACAAATGCGGGTTCACTTCCTCTAATTCAACCTTCCCAATTCCTAATCCATTAGCGTAATTAGTACTTAAAGCGTATAAACCGAACGGGTAGTAAGACGCGGTGCTAAATATTATTATACATTTTAAAATCTATAGTATGTTACAATATATCATTCATATTTTACCTAAGACTAGTAGAAGAAGCAAAAATATCCATACAATATATTTCCTCTTAATATCTACATATTTAAATGTAGTTAAACAGTTATTGTTATAATGTTTGTTGCTCTCTATGAATGAATGCGCGAGAGTGGTTGGTAGCCTCGGTGTCTCGGCGGACAGCTACCATCCTAGACTGCCTTGTAAACGTCACTATTAGTTCCACGAAGCAACCTTATTGTTGAATATATTTGATTTATTTGAAGAAACTTCCACATTGTATTGATTACACAAAAATATCCGGGCTAAAGATTATATCAAACCACTTCATAGTTGTCACTTCCCTGCAAAATTACTCCCTCCACCTATTCCTATCTTGAGCTAGTTCTATCCAGTCCACCTCATTACATCATATCACTATTTTTATCTAGTTCTATCCAGTCCACATCATTACACTCTATCACTATTTTGATCTAGTTCTATCCAGTCCACATCATTACATCCTATCACTATTTTGAGCTAGTTCTATCCAGTCCACCTCATTACACCCTATCTCTCCCTATCCTGAACTATTTATATTCATTCTACCATTAAATTCTATCCTTATGTTGAGCTATTTCTATCCAGTCCACCTCATTACACCATATCACTATTTTGAGCCAGTTCTATCCAGTCCACCTCATTACACCATATCACTATCTTGAGCTAGTTCTATCCAGTCCACCTCATTACACCCTATCCCTTTTAGGTCCATTCTAATGTTATCCTCCCAGCTACTTCTAGGTCTTCCCAATGGTCTCTTCCCATTGGGTTTGCCGGTCAATACCCTGAACAAGGTTCTAGATTCTCCCAATCACGCTGCATGTCCTGCTCACCGTGGTCTACGAGATTTGATTACCCTAACATTGTCTGGTGATGAGTACAATATAAGTAACTCATCATTATGTAACCTCCATCACTTCCAAGTATCCTTATCCATTTTTGGGACCAAATATCTTCCTAAGCATCTTGTTTTTGAACACCCTGAAATTGTTTTTATAATGTGAGTAAGAGACCACGTTTCACGCGCATGGAGAATAACTGGTAAAGTTATTGTTTGGTGTATTCTGAGTTTTTCCTTTTACCCCCCACCTACTCTAAAGTTATGCGACGTACCATTGAGTTTTAATAATCATCACATTTTTTATATTAATAAGTTTGGTTAGCAAATGAACGTAGATGTTGATGTGATATACTACTAGGGCCTACTACTACTTATTATTATTATTATTAATAATAGCACCGCGTCTTACTACCCATTCGGGTTATACGCACTTACGCTAATGTGTAATGGTAGGGTGATTGTGAGATGAAATGAAGGACCTACAGTTTAACGTGAAATCCGAACCACGGTGGAGGCCTGGCATTCCCCACATTCACAAGATGTCTTGTCAGAGGTGAAGGAAGGGTTTGGTAATCAGATAAATCTGTGCCAGGACCGGGGATTGAACCCCGGACTACTACTACTACTAATAATAATAATTATTATTATTATGTAAATAGTAGCGATTCTAGGCTACATCAATCTATAGCTCATTTTGAGGAAATATTAGCAAGTACTAATGCACCGTTGTCCAAGGAATACCCTAACGTACTAATTGTACATCCTTTCCGTGGAGGATCTTTCCATGTCTCGACGAGATGAGGTGATAATGGTACACCCAATATCATCGCTGGGGGAACTGTAGGTCTTATGGAGAAAACCTCTATCCTCGCTCGCCCTCATTTATCTATTGCCAAAATCCTTCGCTCTCAATTATGTCTGAAGATGGTGTGCTGTAGAAAGGAGGAGCTACTGGCAACATCAACTAACCAGCGTTGCAAAAATGTTCTTATATTTGTGGGTGAGATTGAACACACAAAAACGAGATGATGAAAACGCTGTCCCCCGATAGTAACCATGCAGTTCCCTCAACGATAATATCAAGTGTAGTAAATATAACGGGGTGAAACCAAGGAAGATCATAATCTAATTTAAGCCTAATTAACCAAATCGTGGTGTCCATGGGAATTATTCCCCTTTAGAGAAAATCCCCCTGTACCAGCAGCGAATCTAACCCAAAACCTCTAGGTCAGCCACCAGTGGCTCTGACCACTATACCATGGGGCATATTTGATACAATATAGTTATATTTTATAAGACTATATGGTCTTCTTTTGCTGAATTGCTTAGCTTACACTAAAGCTTTACTAAATATTTGGAGCGACCACTAATACTTTACAAAAGAGGAATAGTATCATTTGATTAAAAGGTCCACAGTGAAATTTGAAAACCGTGAAGGGGATACATTCCAAAAAAATATGTATTACCGTTTAGTGAATTTAAAATAATTCCAACCCAATATCGTATTCATACCAAAAAAAAGAGAGAGAGCGAGAATGCCCCTTGTAAAATAATAAGGCTCGCCCTATTTTTCTATTTTTTTTTGTAACAATGGTGTGAATATTGGGATTTAAATCTTGTGTCAAAGTCCCTATAGTAATTTTTCACAAATATGTCTCCGTAGGCAGACGACTGTCGTGTGTTTTGTTCATTTTAATGAGAGAAAACAACTGTTAACATAAATGTGTGCTGCCAAAGGCAAATATTGGCTTTGCAAATTATATCATATTTAGACAGCTGCATCGGTGGCCGCATGGTCTAGGGCAGTGGTGGGTAACCTTTTGACATTGGAAGGCCACATGTCACCTCACGGATTCCTCACTAGGCCATACACTTCATGTACAGTTAATTTTGTCAAAATTATAAATACCTACTTTACCTAAATAAACCCATAAAGGAGCGAATAGTTTTTAGGTCTATTTTTTTCCCCTTTTTATTCAAAGAGAACAAATTTTAATTGCTTGCATATTTATTATATTTATATTGAGAAGCACTTTAAAATATATATAGATTGCAAAACATTTGACATAACTTCAATTTTAGTTTTTTTTTCGATTCTGTTCTTCACAAATATTGGCTCAATTTAAATTCTACTGTAAATACATATTGTTCGAGCTCATTAAAAATATAGATTTATCCATCTCAACAGTTAATAAAAACTATGACTGCGAAATAATATTATTCCACCAAGACACTGTGAGTATGAAATAATATTAGTCCGGCAAGTCATTGTGAGTATGAAATAATATTATTCTGGCAAGTCACTGTAAGTGTGAAATAATATTAGTCCGGCAAGACACTGTGAGTGTGAAATAATATTAGTCCGGCAAGACACTGTGAGTTTGAAATAATATTAGTCCGGCAAGTCATTGTGAGTATGAAATAATATTATTCTGGCAAGTCACTGTGAGTGTGAAATAGTATTAGTCCGGCAAGATATTAGTCCGGCAAGTCATTGTGAGTATGAAATAATATTATTCTGGCAAGTCACTGTAAGTGTGAAATAATATTAGTCCGGCAAGACACTGTGAGTGTGAAATAATATTAGTCCGGCAAGACACTGTGAGTTTGAAATAATATTAGTCCGGCAAGTCATTGTGAGTATGAAATAATATTATTCTGGCAAGTCACTGTGAGTGTGAAATAGTATTAGTCCGGCAAGACACTGTGAGTTTGAAATAGTATTAGTCCGGCAAGTCACTGTGAGTTTGAAATAATATTATTCCAACAAGACACTGTGAGTGTGAAATAATATTAGTCCGACAAGTTACTGTAAGTGTGAAATAATATTAGTCCGGCAAGACACTGTGAGTTTGAAATAGTATTATTCTGGCAAGTCACTGTGAGTGTGAAATATTATTAGTCCGGCAAGTCATTGTGAGTGTGAAATAATATTAGTCCGGCAAGATATTGTGAGTTTGAAATAATATTAGTCCGGCAAGTCACTGTGAGTTTGAAATAATATTAGTCTGGCAAGTAGCTGTGAGTGTGAAATAATATTAGTCCAGCAAGACACTGTGAGTGTGAAATGATATTATTCCAGCAAGTCACTGTGAGTGTGAAATATTATTAGTCCGGCAAGTCACTGTAAGTGTGAAATAATATTAGTCCGGCAAGTCACTGTGAGTATGAAATAATATTATTCCGGCAAGTCACTGTGAGTGTGAAATAATATTAGTCCGGCAATTCACTGTAAGTGTGAAATAATATTATTCTGGCAAGATACTGTGAGTGTGAAATAATATTAGTCCGGCAAGACACTGTGAGTTTGAAATTATATTAGTCCGGCAAGACACTGTGAGTGTGAAATGATATTATTCCAGCAAGTCACTGTGAGTGTGAAATAATATTATTCTGGCAAGATACTGTAAGTGTGAAATAATGTTAGTCCGGCAAGACGCTGTGAGTGTGAAATAATATTAGTCCGGCAAGACACTGTGAGTGTGAAATGATATTATTCCAGCAAGTCACTGTGAGTGTGAAATAGTATTATTCCAGCAAGTCACTATGAGTGTGAAATAATATTAGTCCGGCAAGTCACTGTGAGTGTGAAATAATATTAGTTCGGCAAGACACTGTGAGTGTGAAATTATATTATTCCAGCAAGTCACTGTGAGTGTGAAGTATTATTAGTCCGGCAATTCACTATGAAGGTGAAATAATACTAGTCCGGCAAGTCACTGTGACTCACATGCTACTCACACTGTGTAAACACTCATGAGGCACCTATTGCTAGTATGTTTGTGAGTCAAATCGTATCGTTCGAGTAAGTTGGTTGTATTTCAACGTATTAGCGTGCGAGTGATAAGTCAATATGGTTACAACTAAAATGTGTCCAGAGAATGAACTAAGTTTGTTGAATTATTAAAAATATCTTAGTGTTTTTGGTGCTTTCACTCCATTGCTTATAAATAGAATAAATGGTACTGAGCCCAGAACAAATTTCTCGCTCCTAAACCCAAAAATGGAGTAATTGCTTATAACACTGAACCTGGTATATTAGTAGCTTTGTAATCACTATGGATTTATGGAGCCGCGCTTTGGCGTCAATTGTTACACTATGAAATCAATCGCCCCGCTTCGGGCGTCGATTGAAAAACTACGAATTAATTCCCTGATATAATAATGCTGTGATGATGTCTAGGTTGTTTATAGCTCCGTGATCGAGCGCCTATCATCACTGTATGGAAAAGATACAGTTTAACCAGCTGTCTATAGCTCCGTGTTCGAGTACTAATTAAATCGATATATTAATAAAATTGAAGAAAGAGAACTGTTGATGGCTGTTTATTCACACACGGTTTATTTAATGACACCTGTTAATTACGTATACATATTCCAATTAAATGTTTTATATCACTGCACACTTGTGATATTAATGTAAGTTATTTTAGACTGTAACTGCCCAGTGTGTTGCTCTGACTGCGTTGTGCGTGAGTGGGATCCCCTGGTGTAGATCTTTGGATCCCGGAGATGCCTTAAACATACGCACAACGGTTTATATATGACATACTCCTTGTCTTTTTCTCCCCTCATCAACAGTGTAAAAACTAACCAATAGAAAGAGTCCTGGCAACAGGTGTTGTGAATGCTAGATTCATATTAGTATAGAGAAATGGCGTCCTCTGCCAAATACTACGTAGTCGTTCCTTTTAACAGGAAATATGGTATAAAAAATATATTTTAGTGGTGAAATCCTTTTCACATTGTTTCTGAGAAGCGCGTGTTTCTTCATGGATGAATCTTAAAAGTATACTCTACATATATTACTTTAAAGAGAAATTACCTTCATCCATGACCTTTTACATAATTTATAGTAATCCAAACCAATATCATTACAATTTCCATGTCAAATTGTAAAAAATATTATTTACTAAATGTGAAAATAAAAAGAAAGAGAGTCCCAAAAAATAATGGCAATAAATAAATCAAAATAAGATTAATGTATGGAAAAAACAATATCATTACATTTATATATATAAAAATCAATAGTACAAACTAGTGAATTCCATAGACATCGCAATATTTTGGCTATAAAAGATCTTAATATAAGTAAAAAGAAATAATATATATTGTTACATAAACATCAAGGAAAACAGAGATCATCATATTTCTCTTAATAGCTGTCTTTTATGTCTTATGATAGATAGGTACATTCCTGTTGTCAGTGAACTGCCAATGTGCCCTGTCCTCTGGCTCCTCCTTCAGTTCCTATAATTATGAATTACTGAATACATTATCAATAACCGTCATCAAATCTGAATATTTTGAATGTTCACGAAAAGGGCTTGTAGTTATCTTACAGGATGCACACATAAAAAAAAACAATTATCTGTAGCCATATATTTATCTAAATTGAGGAAAAGATTTGTTTTTAAACTGAATTAAATCATATAATAGCAAATAATGTTCCAATAACGTAAAACAATAATAATCTACATCAAGGTGAACTACTAATCGTCGGGCTCTTTTGTTATAGTGAGGGGAGGGAGCACTCAGATACGGAGCAGGGGAATTATCAGGAGGTAAACAAGCAGTATAGCAGGGGGAACAAGGTGAACTATTCATCGCCGGGCTCTTTTGTTATAGTGAGGGGAGGGAGCACTCAGATACGGAGCAGGGGAATTATCAGGAGGTAAACAAGCAGTATAGCAGGGGGAACAAGGTGAACTATTCATCGCCGGGCTCTTTTGTTATAGTGAGGGGAGGGAGCACTCAGATACGGAGCAGGGGAATTATCAGGAGGTAAACAAGCAGTATAGCAGGGGGAACAAGGTGAACTATTCATCGCCGGGCTCTTTTGTTATAGTGAGGGGAGGGAGCACTCAGATACGGAGCAGGGGAATTATCAGGAGGTAAACAAGCAGTATAGCAGGGGGAACAAGGTGAACTATTCATCGCCGGGCTCTTTTGTTATAGTGAGGGGAGGGAGCACTCAGATACGGAGCAGGGGAATTATCAGGAGGTAAACAAGCAGTATAGCAGGGGGAACAAGGTGAACTATTCATCGCCGGGCTCTTTTGTTATAGTGAGGGGAGGGAGCACTCAGATACGGAGCAGGGGAATTATCAGGAGGTAAACAAGCAGTATAGCAGGGGGAACAAGGTGAACTATTCATCGCCGGGCTCTTTTGTTATAGTGAGGGGAGGGAGCACTCAGATACGGAGCAGGGGAATTATCAGGAGGTAAACAAGCAGTATAGCAGGGGGAACAAGGTGAACTATTCATCGCCGGGCTCTTTTGTTATAGTGAGGGGAGGGAGCACTCAGATACGGAGCAGGGGAATTATCAGGAGGTAAACAAGCAGTATAGCAGGGGGAACAAGGTGAACTATTCATCGCCGGGCTCTTTTGTTATAGTGAGGGGAGGGAGCACTCAGATACGGAGCAGGGGAATTATCAGGAGGTAAACAAGCAGTATAGCAGGGGGAACAAGGTGAACTATTCATCGCCGGGCTCTTTTGTTATAGTGAGGGGAGGGAGCACTCAGATACGGAGCAGGGGAATTATCAGGAGGTAAACAAGCAGTATAGCAGGGGGAACAAGGTGAACTATTCATCGCCGGGCTCTTTTGTTATAGTGAGGGGAGGGAGCACTCAGATACGGAGCAGGGGAATTATCAGGAGGTAAACAAGCAGTATAGCAGGGGGAACAAGGTGAACTATTCATCGCCGGGCTCTTTTGTTATAGTGAGGGGAGGGAGCACTCAGATACGGAGCAGGGGAATTATCAGGAGGTAAACAAGCAGTATAGCAGGGGGAACAAGGTGAACTATTCATCGCCGGGCTCTTTTGTTATAGTGAGGGGAGGGAGCACTCAGATACGGAGCAGGGGAATTATCAGTAGGTAAACAAGCAGTATAGCAGGGGGAACTACAGTAGCCCCACGGCTTCTTTGGTGCTGACTGACAGCTCACAGCTGACTTATGACAGTCGACATTTAGGTATATACCTACATTTTGACCATCAGAAGTGACAGCTGCTAAACATATGTTTTTGCAGATCATATGGTTCGGCGTATCGATACATAATTTGGTCTGGTAGCTTTTCAAAGCTGTCGGCTGTGAGCTGTCAATCAGCACCAAAGAAGCCATGGGGCTACTGAAATCATTGTTATAGTGAGGGGATGGAGCGCTCAGGTCTCAAAAGTTGGAGCAGGGGTATTATCAGGAGGTAAACAAGCAATCTACCAGGGTGAACTACTTATTGCCTAGCTGTTAGAATGAGGAGAGATAGATAGAGCTCAGTTACCAAGAGTTGTGAGTGGTGAGTTTTCAAGACCGCATGACTTGTGATGCTCTACTCACTCTAAATCTACTAAGTAGGTAAAGATTATAAGAGCTCGGTTAAAAAAAAAGTTAGGGATTATATAAAAGAAGAATGAAAGGTAACTCTTTGGAAATACCCATCATAAGTACTTACAGATGTCAGCTGAGCCAGGAGCATGTGTTGTAGAACCAACCATCCCGATAGATAACAAGTGAAACGTGGGTAGCACATCCCAATAAATTCAACATTATATCGATTGTTAATGCATCTAGCAAACCACACCTCTCACGAAACTGACATTTTATTCATTTCTTTTACGTCAATTACAGATGCACTCAAATTAATGCGAATTATATATACTTTCTGTGTTTGACTTTTTATTTTATTTCGAATATTGTCTTAACTTCAGGAAAATCTCCAACAAACTACACTAACGAGGTAGGGATGATGAAGGCATAATTTTAGTGGGAACGTAATTTACATCCATTACTGTTTCCAATCTGTTGTGTGGGCCAGTTTTTTATTCAAGTCATATATTTTCCACTAACAGCTTGATAATCCTGCCCTAGCTGCATATGCCTTATAATCTAACTTAAGACTAGGACAGGCACAACATCCAGCCCCCTGACATTAATTTATCACTGTGAAATGGTAACCCCACATTTTACAAGTGATAATTTTTTTTTGGCGATGCCGGGAATTGAACCCTGGATTTTTAGCTCAGTAGTCAGACGCCCTACTGACTGAGCTAAGGTGTCGGATTGGGAACGTAATTGAGGAGGCGAAAATATTTTATAAAAATAAATATTTTCTCACTCCTTTAGCTAAATCAGGGGTCTTCAACCTTTTTATGTCCAAGGGCCGAAGTTTTGTTGGCTCACGGGCCGCAATATTGTACCGACCATATTAGAATTGAGCCCTTAATATATTATTTTTCTTTCGTAGACCCAGAGTCTCTCTCTCAACGGTGATGAGCGAACGTCAACATTCCCGACTACGTTCGAACGCACCCGAAATAGTACTCTCTCTCTATCTCTTGTCTACTAGAGTTGTCCTTTTCTGGTTCGAGGCGAATTATATAAAAAGCGTAATTTTTTTCATGTATAAAGCAAAAATAGTTTATAAAAAACTTAAAATACTTAACTATTATATTATTTAATTATTCAAAATGTAAATGTGTATTTGTCATTTTTTTCTCTTGAACTAATTTTATGTTTTTCATGAGCCGGGGGGGTCACAAAAAAAATAGTTGTGGTGTGCCTTAAGTGGCCCGTGGGCCGTGGGTTTAAGACCCATAGTCTGAATTATAGGGCTTACTTATAGCTCGTAGCATTTCTGAAGCATTTACGTATACATTGCTACGGAAACATAGTGGGAAAAGGGAGCATGACATTTCACCAAAGAGCATACCGGTTGGATGAAATAATATAAACTGTTACAGAAGCATGTTAATTTTTCTGTATAATTTAAACTCCACATTTTCTAAAGATCTATTAATAAAATAAGTTCGATGACCGTATGGTTTAAGGCGTCACTCTTCAAGTAAACTGGCTTGCCGATTACGGGGAGATCAGGGTTTTAATCCTGTTCTGGTGTAAAGAGGCTGTTTTTTACTAGATGGTTTTCTACTCTCATTAAACGCATATGCGGGTAAATTAGCTCTATAAAGCTTTCGTCATCATCTCTACCCCATAAGAGTAATTATTATATGTGTATAACCTAAAATTGCTAGACGCTTCCTTCACCTCTGACAAGACGTGTATTAATCACAACTTGTGAATGTGGGGAATGCCAGGCCTCCACCGTGGTTCGGATTCCACGATTAAACTGTAGGCCTCCCATTTAATTTCACAATCACCTTACCATTACACATAATCGTAAGTGCGTACAACCCGAATGGGTAGTAAGACGCGGTGCTAATAATAATGTATAACCTGAACAGGTAGTCAGACATGGTCATAAAATATACACACACAGATACGCTAACCGGGTAATAAAAGCTGGTTCACACATTAGTGTAGTTTTATGCGAATATCCCAAAAGGGAATAAGACGTGCAAAACACTAAACAACGATTTAAAAAAAAAGAAGTCATATACTTGTGGATATTGGCACTAAAGCGTGTGAACGTTTTTTTTAATGGTGGAAGGAGTGTACAGTCCAATTTTCGTAGTAAAGGCTTTATCTGACAGCTACAAAGGTCACTAGATTTACTTTCACGTACTCATATGTAAAGTAATTTGATCAGCGGCAATCAATTTTGGTAAATATTATCAATACCTGTAAAATAACACTACTAAAATAGTGTTGGTCACAAAAAAAAGTGTTATATTACATAAAAGGTGCTTTCTATAAAAATCGGTCTATATGTGTACACGTGTCTTTGAAGGAGAATGTTTTCACGTGCGAGGGCTTCAACTTTGGTCTTTACCTTTCTATTTGGTACATTTAATAATTTAAAAAAAAATCTACAATAACATGTCTAAGTATTATTGTAAAGCATTGTGTAACTTAAAAGGAGAGCAGCTTTCTCTGTGTAACAGTTTATGTAATTATTTTAATTCATGTCTCCTCTGGGATGAATAATTCTAAAACAACTGATGGATTGACAGACCGACAGACAGACGGACTTATATCCACTAGGAACTGTTTAAACATTTTATTTGGTCGGTACACTTCACGACTTACCACTTTGTTCCAAGTCATTTATAAATCAGAGAAGATAAATGTCCCCACGATGTATCACGACACGAATAATAGCGAAGTTTTCGATAGAGGCTGAGATGTAATCATAGCAGATAAATGTTCCCACAATACACAACGACGCCAACAATATCCGAGTATTCAAGGGAAGAAAAGATGGAATCAAGTAATATAATTTTTCCTCCTATGCATAATGGCACGAACAATAGCAGAGAGTTCAATAAAATAAGTGGTATAATAAGAAGATATGGATGATCCCACACTAAATTATGTAACAAGAACCATAGTGAAGACTCCAAGGGAAGATGTTAGAGAATTAAAGAAGATGAGTATCCCCACAATATAAGTTGAAACGAACAATAGCAGAGACTCTAAGGGAAGAAGATATAGAATCAGAGAAGATAAATATTCACCTAATATAAGTTGAAACGAACAATAGCAGAGACTCCAAGGGAAGAATATATAGAATCAGGGAAGATAAGTTTTCCCCTAATATAAGTTGAAACGAACAATAGCAGAGACTTCAAGGGAAGATGATATAGAATCAGGAAAGATAGGTTTTCCCCCAATACATGTTAAAACTAACAATAGCAGATACTCAAGGGAAGAAGATATAGAATCAGA
The DNA here is from genome assembly GCA_901482245.1 of Timema douglasi. Lineage (NCBI taxonomy): Eukaryota > Metazoa > Arthropoda > Insecta > Phasmatodea > Timematidae > Timema > Timema douglasi. Next base: position 134,110 of record CABEEJ010000730.1, read on the forward strand.
GAAGATAAGTATTCCCCCAATACATGTTGAAACTAACAATAGCAGATACTCCAAGAGAAGAAGATATAGAATCAGAGAAGATAAGTATTCCCCCAATACATGTTGAAACTAACGATAGCAGATACTCCAAGGGAAGAATATATAGAATCAGGGAAGATAAGTTTTCCCCTAATATAAGTTGAAACTAACGATAGCAGATACTCAAGGGAAGAAGATATAGAATCAGAGAAGATAAGTATTCCCCCAATACATGTTGAAACTAACAATAGCAGATATTCCAAGGGAAGAAGATATAGAATCAGAGAAGATAAGTATTCCCTCAATACATGTTGAAACTAACAATAGCAGAGACTCCAAGGGAAGAAGATATAGAATCAGAGAAGATAACTATTCTACCAATATATATGGAAAAGAACAATAGCAGAGACTCCAAGTAAAGAAGATATAGAATTAGACTATTCAATGTCCCAAAAATGTATTAAACTACGAACACTGGTTAAGGCTACAAAAGTTGACTGGAGAGAGAGTAAAGAACCAAATTATCAGAAAAAGAAACTCATATTGAACCTTTCCATGGATCAAAAGCACACATCATTAATAAGGCACGATGGTGTACAGTACACACAAATAGATCAATTTTAGAAAAATAGTAATTTATTAATTAAAATATATAATTGTTTAAATAATTATAATATGATCTTTACATTTTTACTGTATACTTCAGAAATATTATATTTTTTAATTTTACCAATAAGCGTTTTAAATAGGTATTAAGAAGAAAAAAAACATTGCTGGGATAAAAAGCACGTTAGGCACCACTTGTCAATCTTTGCACAGTTTTAAATTAATATTTATTAAATTACCTTTTTAAAATTAACTAAAGTCAAGCAATGAATAATACAGTCATTAACTTCGCTAGCAAACAATCGCAAAGTGAAAGTCATGATGTGAGATTTTTTTTTAACAGTGATACAGTTTTACTGTGTGAAAATGTTTACGATAAATTCATAACAAAATATACAGTACTGGTCAAAAATAATGTTTTCAGTGAGATCACTAAAAAGCATGGCGATTTTAGTCAATTGTTATGTACCAACATTGGTTATTACTAAATTGTTAAATTCTTATAAAATTTAAATTAGATTTGAAATAAAATTAAGATAAGTAAATTCTAAAGTAGAACAGACTGTAGAACACTTGCGTAGCTACTGTACCATGGATATCCGTCAAACGAATAAGAAAGAAATTCAAACTCAAGAGAAGTTGACTCAACAGTCAATTTTCCAAAACTTATGTCGTCCCATTTTAGTTAATCCAAGCAAATTATTTAGTCTGAGCAAGATGGATATTTTTACTCCCAGGATATTAATAAAATGGAGCTGTGAAGAACGTTGCCTACCTATGACGTCACGGCTGGTCAAGATAGGATTTCCATATTAATGAATTTACGTTCTATTCAGTAAGTTTTTAAGAATTAACGTTTAAACAAAAAGCATAAATTCTCTAATAATTCTAAATATAACACTACAGTGTCACAACATAATTATTTTTATCTTGAAGAAGTTTTTTATGAACTTATTATTTTTATAAATAATATACTTTCGGTAGGGCTATCCACACATTTCCAGTAATAGAATAGGGACTACCAATAAAACAATTATTGTAGTGTGTGGATGGTTAGTATTTAGGATATTTTGAAACGATAGCAATAATAGGGCAGTTATAGTATGTGGACAGACTGCTTATAGGAGAGTTTAGTTCAAGAACTCTACTAGAACAGTTACAGAAAGTGGACATCTATTCTAGAGGAGAGTTTGATACAAGAACTATACTTTAACATAACAGTTATAGTATGTGGACAAACAGTCTAGAGATTCAAGAATCTTAACCTTTTTACTTTCTCACTATCATACAGGTAGATAAAGTATTGTAATCGTCAAACAATCTAACTCAAGATTTTGATGAATCTTGACGTTTCATGACACCCCGAATCTGAAAAAGTGGTTTTTGGATTTCCGTCTGTCTGTCTCCTGTACCTCCAACTAGAGCCTAAACTATTTTACCGATCGGGCTTAAACTTGGTATCTAGGGTTTTCATAGGGCTGCCTCAAGGTATTTTTGGAATTGAATATCTAACCCTAAAATTAAGGGTAGTTTATTGAAGAGCAAAAAGAGAAAAAGTAGATTTGTTCAAAATTGGTTCTAACGATTTTGTTCAAACTTCATTTCAAAGCATTTATAAATATCCTAAAAAAAAGTGGCTACTCTCAATATTTCGGCAAAATGATTTTAAGGGCTCTGGCCTGATGTTTAAATTCTCCCTTTTTATCATATCTCCAAACTATTTGAGATATGAAATTACTCATAATTGTAAATATGTATATCTATTTATAATACAAATAATTTATTCGCATCCAATATTTATAAAACCAATGACTTTCAAGCTATACGCAAATATATATATAAAACTTTTTGAGACAGTAAAAGTAAAGTATTGGGACCTTAAAAATATCTAACCTGAAATGTTGATGAATGTCAACGTCTCATGAGACCCCAAACCATAAATAGTGGTATTTGCAATGCCGTCTGTCTGTGTGTCTTTTTAACCACAAAATTAAGAGTAGTTTGATAAAAATCGAAAAGAGAAACAATCAATCTTTCTCAAAATTGGCTTTAACGATTTTGATTAAAATTCGTATCTAGGCATTGATTAATATTATAAATAAACTGGTTATTTCATCCTCCCATGAAAATTACTTTTAGGGTACCTTACAGACGTGGAAAACTTCGCAACTATTCATGATACTAAATATCTTATCATTGCAAAATTGTAGAACTATTAAAAATAAAAACTTTTATATGAAATATATTTTTATAAATCCAACAGTTTCTGAGATATTGGCAAATATTTTAATACAATTTCGTGAGCTTAAGTTTTAAAGAGATACTACTTAAATTGTAAATAAATATCTCCATTTTTAAACGACAGAGCAAAAAATTCCGTGTGGAGTTCCATACTATTTATTTAAAACCTGCAATGAGAATTAGTAATAATTATTTTGAATTAGATCATTCCTTTTTTTTTAAATGTATGATAGCTCAAGGATTATATATTTTCCTAAAATATAGATTTTATGTATCTTCCTGGTTTGCAAACTTTTTGATCATTTTTCAACACATATAAAATACCAACTAAAACATTTTTACGTTACTAATTCCCCTTATTTTATTTTTAGTGACTAATTATGTCAAGAAATTCTGAACGTCTAAAAGCAAACCTTAACACTCGAATCAGTCGGATTATAGGCGAGCGATTAGCATTCTTGTCTTTGGCCCTGAAGATCGATACTTTAATCCTGGCAGGGTACATTTGTGGGGATTTACTCTCTCCTATTCCATAAAATGTTCTATCATCATTCTTCCAGGTGGATACTTTTAAAATTCTCTTTTTAAACTTTGTTTCTCTGGATTAGTTGGAAAGTCACTAATTTCCAGAAAACTTGCACTAAATATTTCGTGTGATACAAGTCTTATTTGTCGTCCAAGATATCCATAAAATTTCTATATTGGGGTAAGAATGAGGAAGGTATCATGTTTAAGGAAATGTACCAGCATCTGGGTTGAGGGAGAGTACGAAACTATTTAGGGAAAAAATAAAAATAAAACACCCTCCCGAGGTTAGAACCCTGAACTCCCAGTGATTGGCAAACAAAACAAAACAAAAAGAGACTGATAACTTTCCTCACGTATCACCGGTGCGGCTAGTGGAATTAAGACCTATAAAGACCAGAAAGAAAACGTTAATAAAAAAACAAATACGGACAATTTCTCATGCAATTAACATCTTCTAAAAAATGTATGTCCAGTTTTTTTTGTTTGTTTTTCCCAATTGTGTAACTGTTATTACTGCTGCCCCCTTCATTTTCACGCTATAATGTATTGGTTTGTTTTACAACGCATTCAAACAAGATTCCACCCCTCCCCTTTCGCGTTACGACATTATTTCCAAGATGAGTTATGGGAAGGACTGACTGGTTTTGATTATGTTGTTGCACCGGTTTTATTTTTCTTTCTGTCTACCTGTAGTGTTTTTTTTAAGTGTACCCAAAGTAACGATGCGAGCCAGACAGGCAAGCAGAATGAACCAGGAGGTATTTAGGACAAGGCTAGTTACAAACTAAACTGAACAAATCATGATAAACGAGCATGCAATAATTATATATCGGTTATATACGGTTATTTTTGTAAGGAATATTATATTGAGGGTGAACACAAAATAAATGATACGTTGCATCGTACAGACTTTCTCTCGCTTTAATCTTAAAATAGTAACATTTACTAAAACATTGTAAAAATTGTGAAACGAAATAATACACACTTTGCAAAAACTCTCAACCAAAGAGCATACATATATTAATATACACTGCTACAGAAACATAGACAAAAGAAGAGCCTCTTTGTTCACTAAATAGCATAACAATCAATTTCAAATCCACCCGCCACGTTAACCGCATGGTCTAAGGCAATACACTTGCAATAAGCTAAACTTCTGAAGACGGAGATATCATGGTTCGATCCTGGTCGGGTGTACTGAAAGTGGCTTTTCCTAAATGGTTTTCCCATTACCCTCCACGCAAATGCGACTTCAGTTCGTCTAAATTCAACATTCCTAATCCCTAGCACGCTAGTGTAGTTAGTATATAGGGGTATAATCCAAACGGGTAGTAAGGAGCAATGCTAAAAAAAATGCATTAATATAAAATACCCCATAAAATGTTTTTATTTATTTTTAGCTCAAAAACTATTGGTTTTAGAAAAATATATCCCAGATTAATGTATTTTTAATTTTTTTCAGTACTATAACTTTACAACAATAAGTTATTTCGTATCTCAAATAGTTGCGTATATTTGATTAAAATTTGAAATTTCCTCTTCTCTGGAGTGTCTTTATACTCATTTTTTTAATGGGAAAACGAGAACCCTCGTTTATTTTGTAATGTTAAACATTGTCCAGATAAAAAATTTAATCAAAATCGTTAGGGCGAGTTTTGACAAAATTGATTTGTTTTCTCTTTTCGTCCATAATTAAGGAACCCCTTAATTTTAAGGCTAGATATACATTCCAAACACTCCTCGGGAAGGAGGAGTGGGGGGACCTTACGAAAACCCTAGACACCAAGTGTTAGTTTGATCGGTAAAATTGTTTCGTCTCTAGTTCGAGATAGAGACACGGACTGCATCGCAAAAAAACAATTTTTTCAGTTTCATTGGGTAATGAAACGTTGACTTCTATCAAAATCTCGTGTTCGATTGTTTTTTACTATCATAATAATTCTCTCTTCCAAAGGTCAAGAGAAAGTAAAAGGTGGAAATTTTGGCAGCCACTGTATGACAAAGAAACGCCGTCTAATTTTGTGTTCATTCAAGAGTGGCAAGATTGCGGCTTTTATGAGAAAGCCTAAGGTGTAAACTAGTGGTTTTTAATACTTCACGCCCCCTTCAACCCTAATTCATAAACACTTATCTCAAGAGTCTCAGGATTTTATTTTTAAATAAACAATTCTATTAAATAACTGGGTATAACTAGCTCAAAATATGTATAGGGTGTAATGAGGTAGACTGGTTAGAACTACCTCAATATATGGATAGGGTGTAATGAGGTGGACTGGTTAGAGCTATCTCAAGATATGGATAGGGTGTAATGAGGTAGACTGGTTAGAACTATCTCAAGATATGGATAGGGTGTAATGAGGTAGACTGGTTAGAACTATCTCAAGATATGGAGAGGGTGTAATGAGGTAGACTGGTTAGAACAATCTCAAGATATGGATAGGGTGTAATGAGGTAGACTGTATAGAACTATCTCAAGATATGGATAGGGTGTAATGAGGTAGACTGATTAGAACTATCTCAAGATATGGATAGGGTTTAATGAGTTAGACTGGCTAGAACTATCTCAAGATATGGATAGGGTGTAACGAGGTAGACTGGTTAGAACTATCTCAAAATATGGATAGGGTGTAATGAGGTAGACTGGATAGAACTAGCTCAAGATAGAGATGTAGTGTAATGAGGTAGACTGGTTAGAACTATCTCAAGATAGAGATGTAGTGTAATGAGGGGTACTGGATATAACTAGTTTAAGATAGGAATAGGTGGCGTACTGTTGTAAGTGCGGCAATGAACTTTCGAGTTCCTGGTACTATAGAGTAAGTACAGTACATGTTTATTTTCAGGGGCTACTAATTGAAAATTTTCAGCACTCTGAATGTGATGGATATCGCTTAACGCAAACATCCAAACTCTTCATTTTATTATATTGTATTGTGTTGTACAGGGTGGCTCACGGTAAAGTAGCCCGCCTCCTGTATCCAGCAGGCGTCTCACTCTGAATTGGAGGAGGTCAATCCCCTCCCACCCATATTGTGACATGAATAATGAGCAAGTGAACTGCTTGTCTACACCTTTATTGACTCATTTTTCATGTCACAATATGGGTGGAAGGGGGTTGACCTCCAATTCAGAGTGAGGCACCTGCTGAATATAGGAGGCGGGATACTTTTCCTTGGGCCACCCTGTATATTAATAGTGTATTGTTTGAGTATATGAGAGTCAGTACTAATATTTATATAAATAAATGATAAGACACTATCATACACCCTCTCTCATATAGTTAACTTTAGTTTATGACAAAATGTAGTAAAATAGTCATAAATAAGTTACCCTTAAACTTTTTTTTTTACAAAAGTAACGAGTATACAGTGTTATTTCTTCTCTCAAAACTTCACACACATTTTAAGCAAAATTGCTTAAGGTATTTTAGAAAAAAATATCGTAATTTCAAAAATTACTCATCCGTAAAAATTGTGATTAGTATACATTTTCCCCCTTCTCCTCTACCCCACCCCACGCTCCACCCGTCCTACAAGCTCTCCCCATCCCCACCCCTTACTTTTGTCTAGCCAAATAAAAATAGGTATTTTCCTGTGCGTGCCTGTAACCTGATAAAGCTAGAATAAAAAAAAACACCGTCACCCATCTTTTTGTGTAATTATCATGTGTGAAAATGGAATACGATTATTCAAATATTTTGATTTCTTTGGATTAGAAGACATTCAATAAAATAATTAATATATAATCGAATTAATGCATCCTTCTATTTAGCTTGGTACAAAATAAGTCAAAATATATAAACCCGTTATATTTAATAAAAATATAATGTGTTGGTTTTTGTAGTTTGATATATTAAACCTAGTAAATCCTTAAGTTGACAATAAGTCTCAATTCTTTAATTAATTAAGCTGAAAAAATAATTCTAGTAGGAAACATGCATTTAATAAATTGATTTTTATTTATTTTGAAAAATCAAGCTCTTGGGGTAATTGAGATAAGTGTAAACCAATGAGGGCGTGCACAACAGAAAATATATTATTATTATTATTATTATTATTAGCTCCGCGTCTTACTACCCGTTCGGGTTATACGCACTTACGCTAATGTGTAATGGTAGGGTGACTGTGAGATGAAATGAAGAACCTACAGTTTAACGTGGAATCCGAACCACGGTGGAGGCCTGGCATTCCGCACATTCACAAGACATCTTGTCAGAGGTGAAGGAAGGGATTGGTAATCAGATAAATCTGTGCCGGGACCGAGGATTGAACCCCGGCCGCCAGCATAGAAGTCTGACACCTTACCCCTAGACCACCAGGTCATCCTGGAAATATATATGGTTCGGTGCACCTCACACACTTAAGCTTTTCTCTTAAAATAGAGACATATACTAAGTCGTATACCGTAAGATTTGGGAAACTGAATACTATATATTGTTGCATATAATTACCACCAAAGAATACAAACGAAATAAGGAACACATTTACAGACACGTTGAGAAAAGAAGAACATTTCTGTATGGCAATCAATTTCTGTTTTCAAACAGTTCCATAAAAAGAATAGGTGGTTTTATATTTGCTTAAAGCTCTTTAGGTTATTCAACAAGAAAGCCTCTCTGATAATGAGAAAGGCATTGTAAAGCTATAACGTTTTGGTAGTGATTATACTATAAGTTGGCAATAGGGTTTCAAGTGGTGGCGACCAGCAAACACGGACCTACTGTGCAAGAGCCTATTTTACATGTTTGTATTACCTTCAGAAGGAACTGTCACTTTTCTTCCCTTCATTTATCAAGATTTACAATTTTCTATTTTAATTTGTCGCTTTGTAATTTTTGTACCGGAGTGTCCGGAGTGCTTAACTTTTACCTGACTATCCCAAGGAGTTGGGACTTCAGTTCGTAGAAACACATGGACCATCATATTTTAGAATAATCTATATATTATGAAACTTGTAGAAACGTATTTATTGAGTTAAAAACTAGATCTATAAACTATGTTTAGACAAAAATATTTTTGAACAACTCAGCATTTTCTTCGGAATAGGGTGACCTGGTGATCAAGGGTTAAGGTGTCAGACCTATGTGCTGGAGGTCCGGGGTCCAATCCTAAACCCCGGCACAGATTTATCTGATTGCCAAACCCTTACATCACCTCTGACAAGACGTGTATTAATCACAACTTGTGAATGTGTGGAATGCCAAGCCTCCACCGTGGTTAGGATCCCACGGGTAACTGTAGGTCCTTCATTTCATCTCACAATCACCCTACCATTACACATTAGCTTAAGTTCGTATAACCCGAATGGGTAGTAAGACGCGGTGCTAATAATGATAATGAAATTTGAAATAGTCTAAGTGACAATTGCTTTAAGCTGCTTTATTTGTAGTTGAAACATTCATTTTATTAAGCCAATTTTAATTTTTATTACAATAAATAAAACCCACACTGCTGGTCTCGTGGATAAAGGCGTCAGTCTCTCTTATCTGGTTTACAGGCTACGAATATAATTATCGTCGGGACACCCCTGGTTTTGACAAGTGGCGAATTAGTTCACGCGTTATCGTCTTCCGCCCATACCCGTCCCCCTTCCCTTCTTGATTAGAAACGCTCAATTTGAAGTCTCATGATTGGATTTCAGTTTTAGTGAAGCAGAACCACAACTTTATTGATATTTCACAAACTGGAATTCCTCGGACCAATTTATTACTCTCGTTTTGGAAGTTAAGTTATGTTATACGCCCCCCTACTCTACTTCCTCTTAAAAATACTTACAGTAGACCTATGGCTTATTTGGTGCTGACTAACAGCTCACAGCTGACAGCTGACGGCTTTGAAAAGTTACTAGACCAAATTATGGATCCCTACGCCGAGCCATATGATCTGAAAAAAACATCTGTTTAGCAGCTGTCACTTCTAACTTAGGTATATACCTAAATGTTGACTGTCAGAAGTCAGCTGTCAGTCAGCACCAAAGAAGCCACGGGGCTACTGTAGCTCAATTCCTTAAGTGCTTGATTCCGACCCTTCATATGGGTCAGAGCCTCAATTAATTACCGGGTGAGTTATTGAAGAGGAGATTTTCTTTTTGGTGGTTTCACATCCTGTTTACCGGTTTATTGCTGATGCATTTCCTTGGCGTTCAAACTCCTCTTGTAGTATTAATTAAGATAGTGTATGTCACCGATAATCAGACAAACAGTTTGTTAATTTAATGTAAATTTGATGTCCTGTATAAAACATATACCGGTATACAGCATATTCGAGTATGTTATTATTATTATTAGCGCCGCGTCTTACTACCCGTTCGGGTTATACGCACTCGAGTATGTTAGGTAGGATATCAGTATTGGGATTTTTCATTCGAGTCAAGTTCGAGTCTAGGTACTTTGAACAGCTCCTGAGTTCAATTTGAGTCCGAGTATATTCATAATTTTAAAATGTTAAAATTAATATGTGTTTATTTTAAAAGTAAAATAGTATATATTTAAAATGTCAACAATCAAAAACAAACAAAAAAATGAAAATACCATATTTTTAAATATGGGTGATTTTAAAAAATATATGAAAACAATACACGCTCTTAAAATATTAGTGACACTAATATTTTTCAATAGTAAACATTAAAATGAAAAAATAAAAATATTGTTTTTTAAATTATGAATAAAACTTTTAAAAAATATGATTTAAAAATAAGAACATTCAAATAAAAATATAATAGAACAGATAATCAAAATAGTTTCAATCCTCATGTATTTAAAGACTTTACAATTACACTAACAATTCCAAAAAAAGTTAATAATATTAACGTTTTAATGAGCTAATATTTCCCCACAATAGGCCTCCATAGCTTTAACTACCCACAAGTCAGAACACATAAGAATCATAAGAGGTCAGAAATTTGAAATGTTTCATATTTCGTTTATTAGTCCTTAATGTAATACTTGCACTTGACCACTTATTCGGTTATAATTATATTCCTCTATGCGCAGTTGCGCGTATGGGAATTGATGAGAAATTATCTTATTACGAAATGTATTTCAATTTCAATTTATAATACATAAAACTTGATGTTCTTATTTAAAAATTAAAAATAATTTGGTTTAAATAATATTTCTTGTAGACGATATGGATCTTTTTTAATTTAAATGTGTTAAACTATAAAATATTTATTGTAATTTTGATCAACACTGATTTCAGACATTTTAACCAACATAATTCTATAACCAAATAATAATTAATGTTAGTTTTGTATTTTAACGGATTAACACACATTTTTAATATATATGGAGTTCGAAAACAACAATTACGTATTTTCAATGTTAGATTTTAAATTTTAAATTAAATTATAATTAAGAAAGAGACCATGTAAAAATAATAAAAATAATTATTATTCAAATATCGAGTGATCTAATTAGCTATTTTAATTTTTATTACCTTGTCACGGCAATACAGCTTCAATCGAGGATAATTTAAAATGTACGAAAGTATTTAATTAGTCTACCTGTCGAAAGAAGTTCTAGAGCTCTATTACGTCATAAATGTGAAATTTGATATTAATTTTTAACAATTTGTTAATCTAGCTAATTATTTATGAATGAAACTGCCGATATCATTTAAATTAAATACCCTAAACTTACTATTGCATTTAAAAAATGTATTTGTACATACATCAAGAGGAATCTTTAAAATGACGAGACTTCAATCATTTCGATCTCAATCCCGATCTTTGGCGATGAGCACGGCTCGAAGCTCTAAATCCGAGTACTCATGGAGTCATAATATATACATGCATGCTATACATATATATATTTATAAACATATATTATATAAGCATATATATATAGCCATATATAAATATTCATACAGATAGGGTATTAATAAAGTTTGTTACTGATTTTATTTTATTATAAAAACTAAAGATTGAAATTAAAATACTTGAGCCAGTTCAAAAATAGAATTTAATTCGTCAAGCTTTTTTACATGTTATTGAAAGGTGGCATTCCATAACCAAACTTGAATTCTTCAAAGAAGATTTGAAAACAATTATAACAAGACAATCAAGCTCTGAAATATTATATACAATAAGAAAATTGTAACCTATATATATATTTGTTTATCTATCAATATCGACGATGCTAAATTGTTAGACTATTATAATTAAAAAAAAGTCCTTGTTTAACTAGGTGTCGTAATATTATGGAATATCTTAGCGTTGTACTTTTACGTAAAATGTCAGATTTAAAATTGGATTTGATTATATTATAGAGGCTCATTCAAGTTTTAAAAGAACAAGAGTGGAATAAAGAACTTTAAACCATGTTGTCAAAGGGAATGATGAGTGGATAGCTCTAACTACTTTCAGGACTAAGCTAGCTACCATCTCCAAATGTGGCTGAAACTACAGGGACATACTTTTAGGTCAAAGATACTTAGATCACATATGTGCTTTGCTGTGGGGATCACATTTCTGTTGAGTTTTAAATGTTAAGATAGGGAAGCAGTGTTTGCAAATTATGAAAAGAGCTTCAGTTTTACATTTGTATATTTGGCAATTAGTATGAAGAGAATTAGGGTTTTTAGTGCCTCAATATTAATTTGGCACATTAATGTGACATTTACGTGTTGACCTAATAGATTTTTTTTTAAATATTTCGTTTCTAAAATATTACAATTATTAACGCAAGTGTTGGCCGTATAATCAAAGTGTACTGCCCTAGGTTAGATTAGTTTTTAAGCACCGTGATTATGTAACCTTATTTTAATAATAATCACCCGAAATACCCGCATAATATAAAATTAAATATTAAACTTTTAATATACTAAATAAAATATATCGATACATTATATCAGTCAGAAGCGTGTAATCCATCTGAGTTATTATTATTATTATTATCACCACGTCTTACTACCCGTTCGGGTTATACGCACTTACGCTAATGTGTAATGGTAGGGTGATTGATGAGATGAAATGAAGGACATACAGTTTAACGTGGAATCCGAACCAGGGTGGAGGCCTGGTATTCCCCACATTCACAAGATTCCATCTGAGTTATAAGTCCCAAGGTTAGATTCTTGATATGAACATTCAATCATTATTGATAAATTATTATATGAAGTAAAGCTTAGCAACGTTTTAGTAGTTTGTTATCTTGTAGGTCGTGTGCTGATGCTAAGTGTAGGTTTATAAAGTGAATGATAAATACCCTTAATAATATATATATATATATATATATAACCTCTACAAAAATTTATGACTATTTTAAACTTATATCACTTTAAAATTTATGCTGATGCTACCATTAATACATGAATTATTATGAAACTTTTGAAGACTCTTATCCCGGCTCATACATTAATGAAATAGCCGACCTTTAATCCAACTGTTTTCCCATCGTTGCGCGACCGAAATTTGCCACCCGTTGGTTCGGCACGTTTCTAGTTAACGCCAGTGTCAGGGTTTCCAAAACGAACGAAGAGAAGGAGAAATGATGTTATAAAGGTGACCTCACTATCTCACCTCGGCTAGATAATCGCTAAGTTTTTAAAGGAGCCCATAACATGGTCGAACCCTTGACCTGCATTCTCCAAGTATTCACGGCCATTGTTAGGTAAGAGTGGGGTAGTATTTAGTTGAACTTGAATACACAACACTTAAAATGTACCAGAACTGTCAGGAGGTGTCTCTGGTAGAACTAGCTACACTCTAACTATAAAGTAGTAGCAACACTTCAAGGGTATCAGGACTGTCAGGAGGTGTCTCTGGTAGAACTAGCTCCACTCTAACTATAAGGCAGTAGCAACACTTCAAGGGTATTAGGACTGTCAGGAGGTGTCTGTGGTAGAACTAGCTCCACTCTAACTATAAAGCAGTAGCAACACTTCAAGAAGTGAAGAAGTGTTTTAATCAAAATTACTAGTTTGTTTTGTAAGTTTTGTAATTAGTTTTAAGACCCACACAAATTCAACTAGCTAACAGAGTTTTAATTAGTTTTCATAAAAAAAAATAAACCTTTGGGGTACGTGAGATAATTTCCTTAAATCAGAAATAATGTTGAAAACCACCTCCTTTTAACATTCTTATCTTTTGGGTTGCGTTCTCTCACATCAATATTTACTTATTTTAAGTACCCAAAGAGCTTTATTAAAAAAAAGCAAGCTAAGCTCCCTTCTTATAAGTTGCACTAGAGTTTTTTTAATTAAATACTTAGTAATAAAGAGTGATTTTTTTACTAAAATACATTTCTTTAAAAATTTAAATTATTTGTGTATTTTAAAATATATTCGGGTACATAAATTAAGTTAATAATATTCTAGCTTAGTAAAACTTTTACTTCACAAATCAGGTAATATTTATTTGAAGTCTCAGTGTATGAAAAAAAAAATCATTAAGTGGGAATACAAATTAATATTTAAATGCAATTACATCAGATACATGGCGAGATAAATGACATTTCTGAGAAGCAGAATCGACGTGACAAAATTTGACAGGATGAGAAGTGAGAGAATAAGAAGAATAGCAAAGGAGTTCAGGACAGAATAGAGAAGCCACGACTAAGGTGGTATGGCCAAGTGAGAGGGATGGAGAGAGAAAGGATGCCCAGGAGGATGTTGGGTATGGAGGTGGAGGGGTGGGGGGTAGGAGGCCGAGAGGAAGACCTAGGGACAGATGGCTGAAGGGAGTAAGGAGGAGTGTGGAGGAGGGAGGATAGGACTGGGACAAGGTGGAGGGAGAGAGGTGGTGGGAGGAAAGGATTATGTTCCAAGCAGACCCATCTAGTGGTTGAAAGCTGTTCAAGATGATGATGATGACATGAGTAATGATCTGGCCAGACCCATTGTACAGCCAGGGACTAACTAACCTCCGCGTGTTGGGCGAACAAGAAATAGCCTGACACCCCAAGAGAGGCCGACGGCTTCTCACGAGTTCTAAAACGTCGTAGCCTCTTGTTATACTTTATTTAGTACATCCGATAATGTTTTGTCGCAAGTATTTACAATCTAATCAGCTCTAAACGATTGGGTTTCACTTTCGTGAACAATTTGTTTTCAAAGAATCCAAATCCATTGTCGTTGTTTTGCACGAGTTGTTATATTACATTAAGTGAATACTGATCACATATTAGTTTCTTTAATTAAGTGAACGTTATTAGAACGCTTAGTTGATCATGATTCCAACACAAATGGACAAACATGTATATACCTTATCCATGATATTTTTTAGTCGTAAACAGCTATTAAATAAATAAAATCATCGGTTAAGGTGTTATTCAAACCTACCCGGAATTGTCTATCTGGCATAAAATTAGCTATAAAAATGAGGAGGTTTCCTTCAGTAGCGGATTTAGGTTTAGGCCCGTGAGGCCCGGGCCTAGGGCGGCAAATTTCGAGGGGCGCAAAAATTTTTAAAATGACTAAAATTAAAAATCGATTGGGTTTTCTGTAGACTGTAAGACCAAATTTTAAAGTTTATTTTATTGCGCTCTTACTATCGAAACATAGTAGTAGTATTATTATTGTTAACCTATTATTTTCATTATTTTATACACACACACATATATGTATATATATGTTTATATATATATACTGTTACAAAAAAAAAAAGGGCGCCATATCGTCTCGGGCCTAGGGCGTCCTCAAACCTAAATCCGCTTCTGGTTCCCTTGGTACTTCCAATTATAAAGTGTTTTAGATATTTCGTAAAGTCAGGTGGTCTCATCACGCCTTCTCCAAATCAAAGAAGACAGCCAAGAGGGATCATAAACTGCTTTCTCAAGGTGAATTAGATGATCCACCATGGATCGGTTGCGGTGGATACCACATTGAACATCGGATAAAAGATTGCGGGATTCCAAATACCATGTAAATAGTTTTATTTTTTCTAAACTATTGCATACACAACTAGTTAAGGCCATGGCTCTACAGTTAGTCGGATCTAATTTATCTCTGCGACTTTTATGTATAGGAATAACGGTTCCCTGCCTCTAATAGGGATGAAAAGTGAAGTGTCTCACAGCAGTATCTTAAGCTCTGCGTTGTTCACTATTGTGATAAATAGCACTGTGGACAATGTACACCTACCTGCCCGTTCAAGCCTTTTTTTTTTATGGATGACTACGCAATATATTGCAGTTCATCAAGTCTCTACATGGGTGAATGGCAGATACAAGTCTGTGGCAACAATATATGGACGTGGGCATCTCGTAATGGCTATCGCTTCTCTGTAGTCAAGACGACGGTCGTCTGCTTCCATAGAATATGCGGAATACACCCAGCCCCCAATGTTTTAATAGATCACGCTATTGTACCAGTCTCAGAAACCATACGGTTCCTGGGTCTTTTATTTGATTTTTAATGAAATACCCTAAAGTGAGGTGTGCCAAAGACCTCAATTTGCCTAAAGTCTTTAGCGGTCGCTCTAGGGTCGCTTATAGGGAGACCTTGATGCAATGTACTGGTGTTCATCTGCAGTCATGCCTGACCAATCAACGCGTACCGACTCCATTACGTGCTAGATATTCATCCACACCAGATTATTACGTATAATAAACCTTGTTTCCCTAATTTAACGCTTCTTGATTTCACCCACGTTGGTGGGCACGAAGACTGATTATTGTCAAAAAGCTCGTCTAATCTTCTTTGCCGGTTAACTCTGGAGACCTGTCTAAACGCACAGTATGAGTACAGTAACAGGCGAAAATTAGCATTAAGTCCACTTTCTTGATTGTTTTAATACGTTAAATGGTTGGTAGTAAAACCTAACTTAAGGTTGTATGGTACGGATTGCGAGTCAGGGGTAGTATTTTTGCAGTTTTCACAACAATCTTTTTTTTTGCATAATAAATAAAATATTTATCCGTTAGAAACATAGATTCAGTTTTATCACAAAGTATTTTCTTGAATATCTGTTAACTGTGTCCTAGAAACTGTTGAGATTACTACTTATAGAAAATTAAATTTTGTTTTTATTCTGGAGCAATGTTTCATTTATTTTGCCGAGAAAAAAAATTGTTTGCTTTTAACATTGAAATAAAAAAACTCGCTACCTTTTATCGCGCTCCCTACACTCCCACCTTAAGTTCAGACGCTTTGTGATATTTTATGTAAATATACATTCAAAACTTCTTTTTTTTTTAAATATTTTAACAACTTTTTTCTACAACATCGTCAACTCTGTCAAAATAGTGTCCATACATTTGCCGAATATCTTAAATTATTTGTAGATTGCAGATCCACAATTTAAATTTTTTTAAATTCGATCTGGTAATCTCCGAAACGATTGATTTTATAAAAACATTAAAATCGGTTTTGTAGTACTTTAAAAATTGCTCTTGAAATTGCCGCTTTCTCTTTGAATATTTTTGAAACATTAAATGTGTGTGCACATATTTAGTGTATATAAACTTTCATAACTATATTTTAAAATTAAAATCTGTTGAAAGGAATCACTTTAAGTTTAAAAAAATATATAAATTATACTATAGTGATATGCGTTGTAAGTTTTTAAAATACATTCCAAATTAATTTTGAATCTAAATTAAATGATAAAATAAAGTTTTTTTCCTCTAAAGTGCGCCCTTAAAGGACCGTTTCTGCTCCAAAGTGCCATTTCTAAGTTTTCTTTACAAAGTTTACTATTTATGATAAAATTAGGAAAACCTTCATCAACCTTTTCCAGCCTGTGTCCGGGTCAATTTAGTTTAAAAAAATCCATCTTCTTCTTTACTTCAAATAATCCCCCTCCTTTATTTGCTTCCATTCTTCTCCTCTCTCTCTCTCCACTTGCTGTTTTCTGCTCCTCCTATATACTTCTTTGTCTCCCTTGTGGACATTTCCCTACAGATTTAATTTCCATCATTCTTCCCGGGATCTTTTTCTTCTCCATCCTGACTATACACTCCCCTCTTGCTTCCTCTACTATCTCGTGTACTCTCTGTTCACCAACTCTTTCCCGGAAAACTTCCCTTATCCGGCTTCTCCTTGTGAAAGCTATCACTCGGCTTTACTTCAAACCTTACCGGACCCTTGGTATGATGGCCAGCGCACTTGGCAACCAGCCTTGGGCTCGCGGGTTTGTTTCCTGGCTGGTACCATGGGTATTTTTCCCAAAAGAGGAGCTAACATAAAGGTCACCAGAGTCTGGTTAATAAGGCTTAAGTTAGATTAAGAGTTTCTACTGGTTCCACTTCCTCATATTCATCCCTCCCCCCCCCCC
>CABEEJ010000730.1:154098-182287 GCA_901482245.1 Timema douglasi
GGGGGGATGGTGCTTAATATACCTCTTATACCTATACCCTAGGTTTTCCGTTTCCCTCTACATACTTACTGCTATGCCAAATAAAGTATAATAATGCTTAAAACAGTAAATAATACATCTACTTTCACAACTCTCGGTCTTATAGAAGACATAATTAAGAGCTAAAATATAACCAAAATACAAGCCAAAACATGAATGTATAACCAAAACACCCGGTTGCAGATATAAACAACTTTGGCGCCTTTGTACTGCTAACAGCGCCTTCCTGGTGGCCGCTTCTCGAACTAATGACGGCAGTTTCAAAACGTGCCGGACTAAAAGAGTGTCAATTGTATTTGATGATCAAATATTAACTTCCATTGAAACGATTTATTGGTGTTCACCGCGCTTTTTTTTAAAAGTATTGACTGTACCCCTACTCGCAAAAGGTTTAGAGGACTACGGCGATGAAGAATATGAAGCACATATATGAATTAGAAGGAGGAGTGGGGAGTGGATTGCATATTAATGGGATTGATATCCATGGAGTGGGATGGGATCTTTAATACTCATCCTCCCTAAAAAAATGTCTGAAAGATAGTTTGTATTTTCTTTGAGTGTACTACCTGCCTGAGAACCACTTGGGACATTTCCCCGTCTTGGTTGAAATCCTGGGATTCCCCTAAGTTCAACCGCAAGTTGGGAATCTCAAACATGACATTGAGTTGTTGTTATTATACTAATAAACAATCGCAGTACACAAACAGTGAGAGATGAGAGCAAGTGTGGACTAACTAGAGTCAGCATAATATATTTAGCAACGCGTCTTACTACCCGTTCGGATAAGTACTATTTACGCTAATGGATTAGGAATTGGGAAGGTTTAGTTAGAGGAAGTTAACCCGCATTTGCATGGAGGCAGAATGGAAAACCATTTAGGAAAAACCACCCCCAGTTCACCCGACCGAGATTCGAACCTCGATCTCCCCGTCCTCAGCAGTCGAGCTCAACACGACCAGTCAACATATGACGGGGATGTTCTCGTGCCTAATTTAGGGGAAATAATGCACAAAAACGATGTCATTCTCACCCCAATATTCTTTTTTATTCTGGTTTTGTGAATAGCTTAATTTACAGAAAAACAAAATTTATTTCTTAAAATGATTTATATATGTATGTTTTACTATCTTAACATATATTTATTAAACCAACTCACTTTATATATACATATATATATATATAATTTTTTTATCGAGGGTATAAAAGCCCAAGGACTAAATCCTCAAAATGCAAAATTTAAAGGAAATAGAAAAAAATTGAGTGAACCATTATTTTTTCAATTAATTTGCTATAAAATAAAATAATTATTCATAGTATATGATGAGACAGTTATTCAATTGAGAAATAATTAAATCAATCAATAACTATTAATTAGTTTACCACCCAAGTTTGGTGGCTACGCTCTTTGGCTTGAACCACTATAATATACTTGTTGGGATGGCTACGCCCGAATTAATTTGTGGGTCACGCCAATTGACCAATTTGTTTCCAATAACTAGATAATAATTTCAATCAAAGACAAGTGAGGCTTACGACCAATGACTGCAATAATATTGATTGTTCATGCTGATTACGCCTCTTGACCTATTTGTAAAATATTCACAGTGAATATAAAACTAAAAGAAAAATTATGATTTAAACTATTTATAATACACTTAGAGTTATGCTAATCGGTCAGAAGGCATAGTTTAAACTAGAGAACATAGATATAGTCTAATCTCAGTTTTTGAAATTATGATGGACTTTATCATCTCAATACATATATATATATATATTAGACCACGTCTTACTACCCGTTCGAGTTAAACGCTCTCGATATATTCTAGAGATCTTAGATTCGTAAAAAAAAAGAAGAAGTATCTCTAATACAATTATGAAGAGTTAACTGTATGTAACAATTTTAAGCAATTGTTAAAAGGAAATTATTTTGACTTGAGTAGTTGTAGGAATA
The DNA here is from genome assembly GCA_901482245.1 of Timema douglasi. NCBI lineage: Eukaryota > Metazoa > Arthropoda > Insecta > Phasmatodea > Timematidae > Timema > Timema douglasi. Next base: position 156,089 of record CABEEJ010000730.1, read on the forward strand.
ATAAAACCACAACAAAAAGTACAATGCCGCATTCATATAATAATTTATTTACTAAAAAAAAGTGTTCAATTTTACGTTTATGACGTAGGATAATAGACATGACAAACACAATATCATTTGTCAGTGGTGACAAGCCCTTTGACAACGTTTTTTTTTAAACTAATTTTTAAACAGTTTCACTTTAACTTAAATAGTATATTTTTAAAGATTCGCGGATCTGATTTTCGAAAGAAAATTTAAGATTCGGGTACATCAAATATAGATTTAGACCCACATCAAATATGTATTAAAATTATATTTATAAATAATTATATGTATAAACATATATAAATATGTATATATGTAAATACACACACATATATTTATATAACAGTAGTATTTATTTATTTATATTTCAAACAGAGCAATTGTTATTTATGTATATTTAAAAAAAGGAAATACCTTTGTTTGGAAAGATATTTTTAAAGAAAAAATTTAAATTGAAAATATTATTTATTAATATATTAATTTTAATTTTAAAATAATTTAATACTTTTGGTTGGGATTCTAACACCAACCTCCTCATCCCCAACAAACCAGAAAAAGCGAGCATGACACCTAAAACCACGTGTCCATTGGAAAACTAAAAACACCTTTGCTAATGCGTGTCATTAAAATACATATACATGCGTCATAAAGTGAACAGAATAATTTCATAGGACGGGCCTCTTTCTGACAGCTAGAAAATTGATTAGATTTACTTTCATGTATTAATAATTCCAGTCACGTTATCTGAAGCTGTCAATTTCGATACATATTATCAATATCTATAAAATAACACGATAAACAAAGCCGAGGCCCACCTATAATTTCAGAAGGGAGAGGGGGTTGGTGGGCACATCCATCAATTGCCAGAAGCTAGAAAAAATTATAAATATTAAACACCCCTAGAAGCTCTCTGAAGTGATTTTTATGGTAACACAGCCCCCTAATATGTACTTGTAACTTAATTTTGGTATTGTTTGAACCATAAATAAAGCCATATATATTTTGTTCATAAAATTTTGGGGGGTTTGAACCCCCAAAACATCCCTGGCTACGGTCTTGACGATAAATAAAATAAAATTATGTCAATATACCGAAAAAAAAAAAGTTTCTAATATACACTCTTTGTTGAAATCGAACTGTATTTGTTTTAATATATCGCCTCCAGCCCTACCGGTGGGAACATTAACTAAATTACAAAATTCTCAACTGATTGGAATGCTAGTAACAGGAGGTAAAGGTTCTAATCTCGGTTAGGTAGGCTGTGGAATTTTCGCTTTTCCATAGGTGATTTCCCCCTTTTTTACCTATCTTCAAGTTAATTGTGTGTACACCTTCTAAAAATACTATCCAACATTTTAATTCAAAGCGTTAAATGACTATAATGTTAAACTACTAATGAACAAATAAACATTTTTCTCACATATCGGTGACCTGGCGGTCTAGGGTTAAGGTGTCGGACTTCTGTGCTGGCGGCCGGGGTTCAACCCTCGGTCCCGGCACAGATTTATCTGAATACCAAACCCTTCCTTCACCTCTGACAAGAAATCTTGTGAATGTGGGGAATGCCAGGCCTCCACCATGGTTTGGATTCCACGTTAAATTGTAGGTCCTCCATTTCATCTCACAATCACCCTACCATTACACATTAGCGTAAGTGCGCATAACCCGAACGGGTAGTAAGACGCGGTGCTAATAATAATAATAATTCTTAAATATCATTTAATCACTATTAATTTTAGTTGTTTTTATCAGCGTGTTTTACCAGCGGTTCAGGTTATTATCATATTTGATAGCCAGTCTAATGTTGTAAGGGTGATGAAGGAAGCATTTTAAAGGTAAAACACGTATTTGTATGGAAGGAGAGTAGAAAATCATCCTCAGTAGACCCAACTGGGGTTCAAACCCCGGTATCCCCATCATCGGCAGTCTAATCTATTGCGAGAGTGACGTCTTAGACCATGAGGCCACTGAAGTGAGGTCAATTTTAGTGTAATGTTTTTTACAAAACCATTTGATGTGTTATACAATACTCAGACGGTTATCTTGTAAGGACGGTTTGAATCTGTTGTGCTTACATCAAATAACTCTGTTAAATGTATTAACCTTGACATTACAGAAAATGGTACATAAATCTTAATTAAAATGACAGGTTACACTATTGAACAACCAAAACAAAACATTACTTGAGAAAATGAAGAGTTACATATATTTTCTTTTTTAGTTTCACATTCTTTTCATACAACTTTCAACATCAAAATAAAAATAAAACTCTCAACACTTAAGTTGTAATTAATCATCTTGTCATGTGAGTAAAGGAAATGTTGTCATACTTTATTCCGGATAGCAATAATATTTTAAGAAAATGTTTTTCTGAGAATTTTCTGATTAGCTGTTTTAAATTTTATTTAATACTTGAAAAAAAATAACAATGAAAACAGGTTTGTTTATCAAAAATGTGACCATGCATTACAAGGTAATTTGACGTTCATAGAGCTGTACAATTAATAAATTTACGAAAAAATTGTGACAAGCTCTTTCAGAAATGATTAATTTGTATTGAGCATAAGCCCCTAGATTCCTTTAACCTTCGTGTACCTAAAATACTAAAAAAAATTCACTATTAAATTTAAAAAAATTAGTTGGATGTTGTTTAGAGCTGATGTAATTCTACTTCTAGCTGGATCAGCTCCAACGTAAATAGGAAAGACTCCATATAATTAGTTTAACACTTTCAAAATATAAAGGATTGGAGTAACTTTCTGGAGCCACTGTACAGAAAAAAGTCTCCATCCCCTTCTTATCCAGTGTGGGAGTTAAAATTAGAAATTTAGCTCCTCCTTATTAATTTATAATCCATAAAGATCAAGCACGAATTTAAGGAGGCTAGAGACAAGAGTGGCATGTGTCCCCCTTAGGTAGAGTTTTTTTAGACTAATGGAAGTGGAGGGTGAGGGATGTGGCGGCGACCAATGAGGTTGTGAGACCAATGGGATTTTTATTTTTGCATCTTATTGCTAGGTCGTTGAAGAGTAGGGGTGGGCAGTAGGCACTGAGCCAGGCAATTGGCAAAAAGAACGCGTGTTAAGGAAAAAATATGTCTACCAACGCATGCAAATGTTTGTTAATTCAATATATCTGTGCCTTTACCATTTATAAATTCGTACTTGATAGAGATTCCTATAATGGAGTAACTATATGATCAGTGGTCAATATTTCAAAGAGGTAGAGATAAAGCTCAAGCAACAGGTGAACTCTTGCACTCTCATCTTACATAGGAAAGTAATCGATAATTTCATTATTTGTATGACTGTTTCATATTACTTCCTTTTTCCCAATATTTAGTGAAACTCATAGATGTACATACTTTTTTTTTAGGCTTATCACAAAATAAGTAGAATAATTTACAACAACTGAAGATTTATTGCGTGGAATAGGCACAGAAATATTACAGTGGCATTCCGATGAAATTTTTAAATAAACATTTTTCTTATAATATAATTATCTGGGCCCTATTTTCACGCCTAATTTTTTCTTGTGTATCACATTAACTCATGTTATATGCATTACTGTTTTAAATAAAAATGGGTTTACGTTTATCTATATCTATCACATAGTTTGACTTGAATAATTGACTAAAAGCAGCAACATATTTTTATTTTTAGCTAAATTACGGTAAAATACTGTTTCAACAAATTTGATTTCATATTACTTCTTGTGTAATAAAATTTTGTATGGAAAAACTATGTAATTAAAAGAATGGAATTCCTTTCAATATTATATTTAGTTATTGTTTTTATTATGACGTACTTCTTTTTTTTTTCCACGTAAGTTTGTAAGTTTGAAGAAAAAAAAAATTGTTTTGTCCAAATTAGTAAGGTAAAATTATTAAAATCTATCAAGACATAATCATAATTAATATGTTAATTTATAATATAGATTTGAAAGGAATGTCTCAGACGTTTGTCACAAGCCAAAGTTTTTTAGTTAATAATGGCTCTCCTGAAAAACATGGTAGAATTTATCCATTTTCCTCAGTGGTCTTCATAATTATATAAATGTTTACTCTATTAAAACTATTCCTGAACAACTTATAAATAATCATTTAACAATTATAAAATAAAACTATCCCCATTTAATGACAGATAAAACTCCAGCAAACAGTCTAAACAGTTTTCTAAACTTAATGTTACTAATTAATGTTGTTTTATTTCTTGAATTCCGGGTTTGTTAATATTTATCTCTATATTGATGGGACTACCGCAAGATGATTCTTTCTTTAGGGTTTTTGACCAGATTTACTAGAAATACTACTTGAATACACTGACATTCTGCTTTCTGTGTTTTCAAAGCCTTGTAGCATCCGAATGCTCCCAAGCTGTCCATTTTAATAATTATATAATATAATGTGTACAAAGTAATTAAAAAAAAATAGACTATGTAATAATTTAAATTAAATCCTGTAAAACAATCTCAGATTATTTTAACATTTTCTGTAATTACCCTATAAAAACATGACTTTATTTGATCTCAAAAGTACGTCGTGGAGTGGTAAACAAAAACACTTTAAGCTCAAAATGTAAACTTTTTAACAGGTCAGAAACGTGCTGATCATTGCCTACATTTTGTTGAAGTATACATAAAAAAAAATCAAATAACTTCTTCAATAATGCGAGGGTTCTTTAAACGTCTTCAACTCGTCTGAGCCCCCCCCCCTTCCCATGTAGCAAATTTAAGATGGGGATGGAGGGGACACGAGAAAATGTCAGTGTTTTTGCATTTCTTATAGCAAAACATTTTGTCTTCTACACAAACATAGAGTTTAATTTTCTTCATAGCAACAGTTCTTAAAAATCATTTAAAGGTATCCAAGAAATTCATGAAAAACTTTCTCTCCTTGTAAAAAGGTTTTTAGATAATCCCACTAAATTCATGACAGATATTGAACAACTGTTGATATCACCATGTGAAGAAAATTAAGCTCTATGTTTTTATAGAAGCAATAATATTTCGCAAGTAAAAACATTAAATATAATTTTTTTTTCTCTTGGAGATATCAACATTTGTTGAATATCTTGTAATAAGCATAGCAGCATTAGATGATAAACTTTTTAATTGCAGCGAAAAATTTGTCATTAAATTCTAGACAGCCCCTGAGAGATATTAAATAATAATATTTAGCACCGCGTCTTACTACCCGTTTGTGTTATACGCTTTAAGTACTAATTACTTCAATGGATTAGGAATTGGGAAGGTTGAATTAGAGGAAGTGAACCCGCATTTGTGTGGAGGGAGAGTGTAAAACCATTTAGGAAAAACCATCCCCAGTTCACCCGACCGAGATTCGAACCTTGATCTCCCCGTCCTCGGCGGTCGAGCTCAACACGACTAGCGCGTTAGCCAACTACGGCACAGAGGAGTGTGAGAGATATTAAAGATTTGTAGAGATTATCATGTGTGAAAAATTAAAGTATTTTTTCTATTTATTTTGACCAAAACTGTTTTATATAAAAACTGTCAAATACTGCCCTTAGCTCGTCCTCCCTGCCACCCCACCCTAAGTGAACTTTACGTAAACCTTAAGTTGATCGTGACCCCAAATCACCCGGATGATTAATAAGACGTGTAGTGCATATCCAAACGTGGAATTAAATAATGGCTCTACTCCCCGCCATCATCAGGTACGTAATAATCGTAATCTTAATGAGATAAAAACATATTTTCTCTCTACAATCACATTCATCTTTATATTTAAAATGTGAAGCGATTCCTTAAGACAAGCTCTAAACCACCTATTTTCACTTTTTTTATTGTATCTGATTAATGATTTTTATTTTAATATTTAAAGAATAAATCTTAATTTTAATAAACGACTATTTCTTTTTACAAAAATATCTTGAGTTTTAACAAACCAATTTTAACTTTCCATTTTTTCATATAAGTATCTAATTCTAGAATTATTATATGATTATTATTATTATTATTATTATTTAGCACTTCGTCTTACTAACCGTTCGGGCTATACGCTTTAAGTACTAATTACGCTAATGGATTAGGAATTGGGAAGGTTGAATTAAAGGAAGTGAACCCTCATTTGCGTGGAAGGAGAGTGGAAAACTATTTAGGAAAAACCACTCCCAGTTCACCCGACCGAGATTCGAACCTCGGTCCTCACCAGTCGAGCTCAACACGACTATCGCGTTAGTCAATTACGTCACCGAGGAGGGTATTTTAGTATTTAAATTTGCAAAGTCTCAATAGTGAGACCACGTTTAAGAAAACTATTTCCACGGTTATATTTAACTTTTTTTATTTGCATTTTTTTAAAATGAAAGCTTATATATAGAAGATGATGATGATATGTTGGATGATATAGATTTTTAGAAATATCTAGCAGACAGCTAATATTATTTTAATATTTTTTTAAATCAACTTAAATTTACTTTTAATATTTTTCAAGTATATTCGTTTAAGTGTTAATAACTCTTTTTTTTAAGATTTTAAAATCACTTCTACTAAGCAATAATATTAGCACATCTCATAAATAAAAATATCAGATAATCAAATATAATATTAGATAAAGTTCGTTTAACACTGAGCAAATGTCACTACAAACAAATAAAGGTTTCGTGTTCAACGTGCTTATCCGGTGTGTTTGCGGACATACGAGTCAGTAGAAACTATGCAAACAGATAGAGTACACGCATGGATCTCTTTCGATACGTGCGGATGAAGTCAAAATACCTGATTTAATATTTTCTGTAACTCTTTGTTACTCAACATTGAAGAGCTCCGTGTTCATTGACCCGTTTTGAATGTATAATGTGTATTACTAGTAATGCTGTGAACAGAAGACCTTGTTCCCTCCATGTTATAAATAATAGTCTTAACAAACTTTTAGATTTTAATATGAAATATTTCCTATACTTTTTAAAATAAAAAATACCTGGTAAAATAACCCAATTCCATTTTAATTCGTAAGGTTTTTTCACAGCCTATGCTCAAACGTTTCAGCACGTGTGAGCTAAAGCTTCTCAGCTAGAATGCACCTGCAGTAAGAGCAGGTATTGGCCACCTATTATTAGATATCACAGCACGTGTTAGCTAAAGCTCTCAGCTAGAATGCACCTGCAGTAAGAGCAGGTATTGGCAACCTATTATTAGACATCACAGCACGTGTCAGCTAAAGCTCTCGGCTAGAATGCACCTGCAGTAAGAGCAGGTATTGGCAACCTATTATTAGACATCACAGCACGTGTCAGCTAAAGCTCTCGGCTAGAATGCCCCTGCAGTAAGTGTTGCTCATGATGCGGGCGGGTGGTTCGCAGCCCGCTGTAATGGGATGAGCGGTGTGCACTCTTGATGCAGCTGTCGTGACTAGCTCACAGTGCACAAGGACGTCCGATGACGTGATCTGCACCAGATCTGGGTCGGGAGTTCGAATCCACCCACCCACTAAAAAAAAAAGTTCCATCGTCATCATTTATTGTTTGGTTTGTGTTGCGCTGCGAAAAGCATGAGTCTGTATATTGTTTAATGTTTCTTTTTTTTTTTTATTAAGGGGGATCTTTCATCTTAAAACTTGGCCAGCAGACCATATTTACGTTTGTGGTATAAGAACGAAGAAAGTATATTAAAAATGTATCCACATTTACGTAAGGGGAGGTTTTCATTTTTTTTAAATACACTTTCATACACCTAGCCAGTATTGGAGATTCTAGCGTATCTCCAATGAAAAAACAGTTCAAGAAAGTTTATCTTCGTAGCCAACTTGTCCATAGGTGTTTTTTTTTCATTAAATTATTATTAATTTATTGTCTAAGGAATGAATAGAATAATAAAAGTAAGTTTGGATATTAGAATAAATAGTTGAATTTAATGTTTATTCCAGGGTTATGCCGCTTTTTTTTAAATAATAATATTTAGCAACACGTCTTACTACCCGTTTTGGGTTATACGCTTTAAGTACTAATTACTCTAATGGATTAGGAATTGGGAAGGTTGAATTAGAGGAAGTGAACCCGCATTTGCGATGGAGGGAGAGTGGAAAACCATTTAGGAAAAAACCACCCCCAGTTCACCCGACCGAGGTTCGAACCTCGATCTCCCCATCCTCAGCAGTCGAGCTCAACACGACAAGCGCGTTAGCCAACTACGCCACCGAGGCGGGTACTTTTTTTTTTCAATGTAGTTATTTGAGGTATTTAACGTACACCCTCTGAAGCGATTGATTATATCAGCGTATGAGAATTTATACGAACGAGGGAGAAAGAGTCTACTAATTTTGATGAGCAAGGTATTTTCAAATACCTTTCAGGGTTCCTTTACATTCCCTAGCCAACATGGGACCGACGCGACGGCTTTACTTACCCTCAGAAGGAAGTTTTGCTACGGATTTTTATCGCTCAAGAAAAATCTGTCAACCTTGGCTGGATTTGGACCCACGAACATCGAGTCTTGAGACAAGCATTACTTACAATATATTATTATTATTATTATTATAGTGCGTCTATGTGACAACATTCGTAGTCCAGTGGTGAAAAGATTGGTCAGTACTAATGTACCGTGACCCAGGGGACACCCGAATGTACTAATCGTACATCTTTTACGTGGAGGTTTTTTCAATGTTGAGATGAGATGAGTTGATGGTGATAGTGAGTATGAGGGTGTGAAACCAGTGGAAACACTTCAACCTAACTTAAGTGTAATAACCAAATTCTGGTGACCTTTAGGGTAATTAACTTTTCGGTAAAATACCCAAGGTACCCATGCATCCTAGATAAATAATAATAATATTTAGCACCGCGTCTTACTACCCGTTCGGGCTATACGCTTTAAGTACTAATTACTCTAATGGATTAGGAATTGGAAAGGTTGAATTAGAGGATGTGAACCCGCATTTGCGTGGAGGTAGAGTGAAAAACCATTTAGGAAAAACCACCCCCATTTCACCCGACCGAGATTCGGACCGCGATCTCGGCGTTACCAGCAGTCGAGCTCAACACGACAAGCGCGTGCATCTTAGATGATGGCTGCTGTAACTACAAGTGAAAAGTTGAAAATTATTGTTCCCTTAAATCGGCTCAAGCCCGTAAACAGTTTCAATTGAAACATTGACCTCGAAATCCTTCAAAACAAATGTTATCAGATTACTTAATGGGACAATGAAATAATCTAACCCACACTCGCTACTAACTATATTATATGACAGACTAAGTCTCGTGGTCTGTCTTTTGTCTGGAATAAACTCTTCAAGTGCATGTCATTTCTGTGTCACGAACTAGTTAACAAAACGTGGAACAATTTAACACTTACTTTGAGCTGCATAATACTTTCTCTCATGATGAGATATGACTGGGAAGAAATTGTGGTTTTTATAAATGTGTAATAAAGCTTGTTAGCAACAGATTTGCCTATAATAGATCCTCAAATATATGTTTACAAACTAAGCCTGGAAGATATATTTGAACCAGAGACCTTTGGCTTAGCGGAACAATGTTATACTACTTATTTATCCATATTTCCCGTGTGCTCAAAATAGTATGTCACTTACAGCCCAATATTCATAGGAAGAAACATATCTAACAGCTAAAAAAAGCTACGAGATTTAATTTCCCGTTTTCTTAATTTTAAGTCATGTGATCTGCAACTGTGAATTTTGATAGATATTATCATTATCTAAGAGATAACACTAATAATATATTAAAATGTTATAAATGTTGGTCACAAAAATATGTTTTTTATACTACAATTTCCTCTCTATCAGAATTCTAAAGTAGTTTTGCCAAATGTTTTACATTATGATGAAGAACCCAGCCCAACTAACTATCTATGATATCAACAATAATGGAATGTTGATCTTTAACCTACCTGTTCTACTAAATTGTTATGTGGCGATGGTAAGTTGTTAAACCACTTTCACAATGTTTCAAAATTAAGGCCTCTGTAATATTTTTTTTCCGGCGCTTACCAAAATAATAATAAAAAAAATCCAATGACTTAATTTATTTATGTTGGAGTTTCTCCTTCAAGTTAAAGGCCTCCCTGTTTGACACAATGGTGATGTTGTACAATAGTTGAAGTAAACGTTTTGTGGCTTCATGGGAACCGCTCCCTTGTCCCTGGTCTTAAAGGTTAAGTTGATTGACAATAACTCTGGAGAACATACACCTCTTTCTTGAGAGTGTGAGGTCAAGGTAATTAGACAATTGCGTGAGAAATCATCCTTTGACTTAGTGCTTTGGGTCTGACTTAAGATGTGGGTCGAATGGAACGCCAAAAAGGGCCAGTGTTTTTGCCGTTTTTATAGCAAAACTACCCGCCTCGGTGGCGTAGTTGGCTAACGCACTTGTCGTGTTGAGCTCGACCGCTGAGGACGGGGAGATCGAGGTTCGAACCTCGGTCGGGTGAACTGGGGGTGGTTTTTCCTAAATACCTCCACGCAAATGCGGGTTCACTTCCTCTAATTCAACCTTCCCGATTCCTAATCCATTAGAGTAATTAGTACTTAAAGCGTATAAACCGAACGGGTAGTAAGACGCTGTGCTAAATATTATTATTATTATAGCAAAACTTTATTTTGTTTAAAAAAATAAATATTTCTCCGGTAAAAACATGTATCTTAATTTTCTTACCATGATGACCTAAACAATTCTTGAATATCTGTCAAGGTTGTTCTATAATTTGATGACAACTTTTTCTCTTCATTTAAAGTCTATCATATAATGCCACTATGATCATGACATTTAAGTTCTTATTCAACTACTTACTGTTGATATCACCGTGTGAAGAAAATTAAACTCTATGTTTATACTGGAGCAAAATTTGATTTCTTTAGACCAAAAAAAAGTTATGGTGTAAAAACTGCAAAAACACAGCTTTTCTCACGTCCCCTACACTCCTGCCTTAAGGGTTATTAGTAGGTCCCAAATTTTAGTGGCATCTTATATATATAACATCACAAAGATATAAACATATTTCATGATAACTTGGTTGTGGAAACTTGTTTTTATAGTTTATTAAGTGTTTTTGTTTTTGTCATTTTGAATTTTTTTTTAGGTGATATTTTCTCGGTTAGTGTCATTTATTTAGTAATTACTAAGCATTTCTGAGTTATTGTAGTAATCTTTGAGTCCATCTTAAACATTAATTTGAATAAGTATATTTAAACTATTATCGATATTTTATCAATACATACAAATTGTTTTAATCACATAGTTGTCGGAATGATAGGATAATACAAACAACGAACTTTGTATCCGCTTTGCTTGAGTGTTTGTAAAATACACATTCCTGGTGAGACACTGCAACTAAGCTCAAGAGGGTTGCGTTGGAAGGGGGTAACTATAACTTCTAAAGCAGATATTTGTAGATCAGTTTTATATTCAGCAGAATGAAAGAGATTTGTTGTTAAAGGATTTTCATTGCATAAACCTTTTTTAGTTTACATTATTTGTTGAGTGCGTGCTTGATTTAGTCATAAGCACTTTTTACGAGATTTTGTTATTATTTTTAGGTAAATTTTGTAAATTTAATTTTTTTTTATATATACATATTTTTTTTGTCATTGTATAGGTATATTTTAATAATTTTTAGGCTATCAAAGTCTGGGCTTTGGTTATTATTGAGTGGGACAGCAGATATAGTGAGTTACGAATAATTAATATCGCACCGTATTTCTTAGACCACACTGGTGGTCACGTAATCCAAGGCGTTAGTCTCTTTAATAGACGGATTGGTGGTTACGGGAATATTTAGGTTCGAATCTTGCCCGTGAGTACTAGGGGCTGTTTATTCAAATATGATTTATAAATGTGGTTTTTCCCCTCTCCTTCTATACACGCTAATAAGGGCGCATTTAATTTAGAGCCACCCTCCCAATCCATACCTCAAATGTACTTAATAACCTTGGTGCTGAAAGTTTGGATAATACAAATAATTACTTTGTGTGCCCCATGTTGTGTGAATACCGACAGAGTCCAAGTCTCTCATTTTTCCCGCAGTGTAAAAACAACTATGAGAGTGATTCGTAATTAATTTACGAGTTTGAATAAAGCTTGGATTGAGAAAAGTTTCGGGAGAAAAAACAAACTAAATAACCCGAGCTCGGATTGTCATTGGAAGAAACTAATCATGCATGGAATGCGAGTAGCTACTATAATTAATATCTAATATATATAAAAACCAACATATACATTTGATAGACTAGCTAGACAGAACAACATACTCTATTACACTATAAATTATTAGGCTCGTAAATGTAATATGTCTTAATTTTAATATGTTTTTGTTTTATTGGTTTAAAGACTTTAATGGTATAGGTTTTTTGACCATCATTGTTTATTATGTAATTAATAATGTTTCATTGATATTTTCCAAGCTTTTTTATCTTTTAATACAAATCTCTTTGATACTTTTAATAATTTTATTTATTTTCATAACACATTGATTGGTTCTTAAGTAATATATGTCTCTCCATACCTAACTTTAACATGTGTTTCAAAAATCAAATTATATTGTTGTTAAGGAAAAGAGCCTTGGAATCTTTAGATTTTATTGTTGGGTGAACCATATTTTGAATTAAAGCATCGCAGAATTAAATATTGCATTAAGGCTGAACGTCTACGCGGCAATTTCTCGTTCATCAGGGTGGCCACATTAACGCCACATAAATTCCGACCATCAGCCGCAAAACATAGAAAGGGCAGCGCTTAAAAATTTATAATAATACAAATATTAGAACAATTACATTAAAAAACAATTAATTACAAAACAATAATTCAAAGGGTCTAAAAATCGATGCAATGAAGAACAGTAACTAAAATTAATTAACTTGGACATTACTTATATAAAACTCTCTATATAAAATAATGGCGTTTATTTAAATATTTTAAAGTAAAATATGAGAAAGTACTTGGTGATTGGGAGATTCCTTAAATAGCTCTTTGAGTTTGGCTATTCTTTTACAATAAAATTCAAACTATGGAAATTCAGAGTTCAGGCTGAGGATACAACGGCCAAGAGTGGTTGGTTTGTAAGAGTAAGTGAGAGAGAAAATAACTGATTTCTAGAGGCCCGAGAAGGCGCATGACTGCTTACACTAGGCGTGCCAACTTATTTGATTATGAGACAAACTGAAAATAAAAAATAATCATGAGGTTGCATTTAAAATATTCAATCATATCATCATCGCAAACAAAGAAAACTCTAACTTGGTACCTTTTAAAAAGATTAAAATTAATATTAAATAAATTAGTATGATTCAATCTTAATTATTTTTATCAAAAAGGTTTATAAATTTAATCATGCATTCTTTAATAAACGAGGATAAACAGGATTAGGAATGAAGTTATTCGGAAAAGAGTGGGTGTATAGAGAGTACATGAGAAAGTAGAGGAAGCAAGACTGAGATGGTATGGGCAAAGAGAAGGAGAGAATGACAAAGAAAATGGTTGAATTAAACCCCAACAGATTCTCAGCTTGTTGCCGCATAGCTTGGAATTCACAAAGTTTAGCGGAGGATAAGCGATTATCTTATTCCTTCCGAAACATCCCCCCTCTCCCCGGAAACAAATGTCTCTCTCCCTCCCCCTCCTACATCCTTAGCTCACGTTTCCATTACCCACAACGTGAACATAAACAACAAAGGATATATATATGTATATAATAATAGGCTACATACACTAATTGGCGAGAAGCGTGTGTTCCTAACCACCTATTGCCCTCCCCTCTCCCCTACCTATTTCTAATTATCGCATGGGGAATAAGAATGTATTGTCACGATTTACAGAAAGAGGGTTCGATCCACGACTCAGTGGTGACGTGCATAGTGAACAATAAATAAATATTAAAAAAAATTACGTTAGTTTTTTTGTTGTTGCAACTTTTAAGAATTTGTTTTTTTGTGCTTCTCTTCAATCTACGCGTTCGGGATACCCACATCTTTACGTCTACATCAATGGACTAGGAATAACGAAAGTATAATTTTGAAGAAATGTCCCTGCAGTTGTTTGAAGAAAGAGGGAGGAACCATTTCAAAAAACATCATTAGTACACTTGGTAGGGATTCTAAACCCGACCTCTTCTCCACCGGAAATCCCATATGTTTCAAGAATGACACTTTAGAACATGTAACCACCAATGTGGGTGGTTGATGGATGTGTAGGGTAGATATTTTATATTATTATTATTATTATTATGAGATTTCATGTGCTATTTTTAGATAAGAGATAGGAAAAGAACATGACTTACAAATTAAATCAATCCAAGAAACCAACACTTTGCAATAAAAACTATGAACAGTAAATATTATAACTCTTCAACATTAAGAATCAAATGGCCAAAGTATTTTTTTAATAAGCATTTACTCGCATCTAGGTATAATTTTCTGAAAATTTAAAAATGACACATGGACATGAGAATCGAACACATTTGTAGTCAATGATTTCCACACGTCCTTCATATACTTTGCCTTAAAATATGAGTGAAGAATAACCTTGGGTACGGGACGACTCCTGGATAGCTCAGTGATTAGAGCCTTGGCGTACTAAGCCAGTGGTCCCGGGTTTGACTCCCGTGTCCAGGTGTAATTTTTCAATTTTCAGAATACTTCAACATTTTTATTAGTAAAGATATTTCAAAATAGCTCTTAGATATGTTTCTTCAAGACTTTAAATAATAACTACTTCAAGACAGTAATTAGACCAGCCTCTTTAAGTCAGTAACTAGCATTATTAACTTCACTACTTCACAAAATGTATCAGCATCCAACATGATTTTTTTTTGTTACACATTAAACATTTCTGTGTTAATAGTTTACAGAAATTTACTATTTTAATCAAAACTACACCTGTTAGATAAATCTTAGAACAAGATAAGCTAACTTGTGACTCGCAGGCCACACGCAACACAACTCATGTTAATGTGCATCCATGTACTTAATTATGAATCAATATTCAATATGGCCAATTTTTTTTTTTCAAACTTGTAAATAAACACTATTTGTGAATGTTATATCGTGTCGCATGGGTGGCTTAGTTAGCCCAGCTATTATATTTGTTAGTTACGGCTATAGCATCATCTAAATATAATATTTTTTATATTTAAAAATGATGTCCAGATACGGGAAACAAACCCAATATCTTTGACTTTGTACACGTCAATTCTCTAACTACCGAACTATCCCCGTGTCATCCTGTACCCATGATCATTCTTCACTCATATTTAAAGCAGGATTTGTTATAGATGTGCGGATATTGTCAGATTTTTTCCCCCTTAGTGTATGGCATTACTAAATGGGAGAGACCTGGCATTCAGTTCGGTCGCCTGTAATGTAGACTATTCGTCGCACTGATGGCACAGAGCGTTGCCCAAGGTACATCAATGGAGGTTGTATACACATCGTGCCCTCAATGATTATATTAAATATGGAGGTATGAGACAGTGGGATTCTCAAACCTAACCTAGTCTAACCCAACCCAACCTAGGCCTAACTTACCAGCCCCTCGTGACCGTTGGGATAACTCCCCTAAAAGTAAAAAATACCAATAGTACTGGCTGTGAATCGAACCCGGGACTCTTTGTTACATAGGAAGATGCACTGACCACTACATCATGGTGCCAGATGATCGTTATTTACATATGAACGATCAGTTAAGATCATGAGCTATCAAATATAAAGCAGCCACCTTAGACTCGTGAGGGTTTTAGGATGCCAATATTATAACGACATTGTGCACATATATGATGGATTAAACAGGCAAGAAAGTACGGCTACAGCCGCATGTAAATATCATATTCTCTGAATTGAGAAATGACACCTGGATATGGCATTCAAACCAGGTTTTTTTTTTAGCTTGGTACACCAATGCTCTAACCTAATGTAGCTGTATCATTATTCAAAAACTTTCAGATGTGGTCAAATTTACTATGCAAAATTTCCTGGATAAAATAGGGGAATATTTTTATTTTATATATATTTTGTTTGTTTGTGATAAAATTATATTAATTTGGAGCCATTTTTTTAGAGAATTATTATTATTATTAGCACCGCGTCTTACTACCCGTTCAGGCTATACGCACTTACGCTAGTGTGTAATGGTAGGGTGATTGTGAGATGAAATGGAGGACCTACAGTTTAGCGTGGAATCCGAACCACGGTGGAGGCCTGGCATTCCTCACATTCACAAGATGTCTTGTCAGAGGTGAAGGAAGGGTTTGCCAATCAGATAAATCTGTGCCGTGACCGAGGATTGAACCCCTGACCCCCAGCACAGAAGTCCGACACCTTACCCCTAGACCACCAGGTCACCTTTTTTAGAGAATACTATCGTATATTGTATTATTATGGAAATGCAGCCTCCTCATTATTTTCAATTTTTAATGTGGCCCTTTTAATCAAACGAATTTGATATACACCCGCCATAACGTGTATATGAACTCAAACACTTCAGAAGTATAATCCCCCATGACTCAAATCAAACAAGAAACAACTATTATATTTATTATTTTAGCTGACCAAATATAGGTCATGATCATGTTTATGACAAACAAATATTATAATATTTGCAATGTTTGCTAAACAGATGTGAAGTCTTCGAAATGTTTAGAAATGACTCCTCGTGTTTTTCTCACTTCATTAGTTCCTGAGCAGCTGATAAGACTGTCCACAGACATCATTTATTCTCTACACTTGATTAAACTCCCCATTCACGTGCCATGTTTATTATGCAAAATTTCCCGGATAAAATGGGGGAGTATTTTTATTTTACATTAATTTTTTTATTTGTGATAAAGTGGTATTAATTTGGAGCCATTTTTAGTGACTACTATGGCATATGAGTTATTTTTTACGATCGCATCTTACTACCCGTTTGGGTGTACCCTTCTGTACTAATTACCCTAATGGCCTTAGGGATGAATTGGGCTATATTTAAAGGAAGCGTACCTGCATTTGCGTGGAGGAAGAATGGAAACACAATTTGGAGAAACCACCCTCAGTGAACCCGATTGAGATTCTAACTTTGATATCTCCGTCATCGGCAGTCTAGTCTACTGCCTTAATGACACCTTAGGCGATGCGACCACTGAAGTGGGTACAAATATATTACATGTTAGTAAATGGGTGTATTTATTTATGTCGCACACAGGCTTGCGAAACAGTTTTATTTCTTGGAGTCCACATCAGTAGGCCCGCGAACAAAGTGGTCAGTTGTTTCGTACTAAAGTGACAAAGTAGTTCAGGTTTTAGCTCGAGTATACTAATAGGATTTTCCCTGAAGGGGTTTCCCAATATCCCTCAACGCTTATACAAGTACATTTCTTCTATATTCTATATTCACAAAATTCCATGCTAATCTAAGTTTCAAAATTGTTTACAAGTTTTAACAGCTACTATATTCCATTCATGGTAGGAATTACTCTCTGAAAGGTCTTTTTTCCTACCAATATCCTACTATATAGTAGATTTATGGTAGGGGAAAAGGCCTTTCAGAAGTCAATTCCTACCGTGAATGGAATATAACTCACCTCTTCACGTGACTTAGTGAGAAGGGTGCGCTTGCTTTGGATGGCACGGGGCTTTAAAGTCAGGAATCATAGACGATAAATAAAGTCTCAAGTCACTTTCAGTACCGGGCCTGTTTATGTTTTTTTTTAGATAGGCATATCAAGAAAAAGATTTCTAGCTTAAATGCTTAAAAGAAAGCCGTACCAAACCTGTAATAGCTTTATTCACTAACACTAGGAACCCCTCCTTTAAACTCAATCAGAAACCAATTAATGACAAAGATTTATAGCTTTTCTTTAGTTCAAAATCAGTGGAAATTTCAAGGAGCTGTTCTTTTTCGCTCACGCTTAATGTGGAGGATTTCAAAACTGTAGTCTCTTACAAGGGATTGTGAATCCAATTGTTATGATTGGACATGTCTGAGAAATATTCTCTGAAGGTTTTCCCAAGTTCCTTCAAGTGTTCTATAACCACGTTCTTGATATTTTCGTCCAAAGAAAGCTGATTTTCTACCATAAAGATGTGAAGAGTATCAAAGAACTCTGTTTGATTGCTAATTAAACACGTTTCTCCCATTTTTTTTATGAACCATTCGATATGTTCTTGCACAGTAAAAACGTTAATATTCGATTCCTGAAGAGATAGATTTAGGCCATTCATTTTTGAGAAAATGTCTGCCAAATAGACCAAAGCCTGGAGTCACATTTGATCTTTTATGCATTTTGCTTTTTGAAATGGTTGGTTGACAAGAAAAACAAAAGCTTAATGTTTAATTTCAAACAATCTTGTTAGAGTTCTACCTCGATATAATCACCTGGATTCAGTGTAAGACAATAAACAGTTGCTAATGCAATGCAATTTCCTCACAAAGTGCTGAAGAATTCTGCCATTACAGAAATATTCTGGCGGACCTCTTGGAAGATTTTGCTCGTGAACCATAGTTTGGGAACCGCTGCCTTAGACCATTCAGCCACTTAAGCGGGTTTACTCTTGATCATCATTGTTCTATACCATGTAGAAACCCCAGCATGTAATTTTCTTGTATTCCCGCTGGGAAATTATTCTGATGACTCCGCGCATACCTCCGTTTAATTACCACCAATGTCAAGGTTTTTGCTGATACTACTGAGAAGTGCACGTATTGCGGAATTACGTGGAATTGTTTATTATAATCTAGCTATGCCAAGCACATTTACAACTTAGTGCCTTAAATTAAATAGTATATCTACTAGAACTCATTAAGTTGTAGAAATACTTTGATTAAAAAGCTTCTATCTTAGTCCTATAAGAAAAACACATAATGAAATAATAAGTTTTTTCTATTAATTATTTGAGTTAGTAAATTATTGTATTTGAGGCCCCATGGTGCTAATGTATTGATTATGTAGTAGTACTAGTCCAACTGCCCTCTACGGTGATCAAATGGTAATTTTAAATTTAAATTTTAAGCTTAAGGCATCCCTGGGAAAATTACGGCCCGTCAAGTATTTTTTTGCGGCCCACAGGCTAGAACTATAGAACTACGAGAAAAAAAGGGCTAAAAAATACCAGAATTAACAAATATATTTTTATAGAAGTGTGTACAGTCGAGTAAATTTAGTTTACATCCAACACGACGATTATAATTTATAACCAGTTTTAAGAATATAAACGACTACATTTACCCCTTAATATTAAATAAATTCTAAAATATATTAAAAATTGCGTTCATTTTATTTAGTTGTGTTTCACTCGAGAGTCACTAATTATTTTATATTGCATATATTTTTTATGTTGTTTATATCATTTTTATATAATAAATTGCATCCACCAACCTATTGCATATTATTTGGCAGCCCCTTTCATAGCTTATTCTATGACATGAGGAACGCTAATGTCCGTTACCACACTAACAAAAGTACGCCACCTGTTCCTATGGTGAACTAATTTTATACAGCCCACCTCATTACATTCTATCCCTATCTTGAGCTAGTTATATCTAGCCCACTTTATTATATCATATCGCTATCTTGAGCTAGTTCTACCCAGTCCAACTAATTACACCCTATCACTATCTTGAGCTAGTTCTACCCAGTCCACATAATTACACCCTATCCCTATCTTGATCTAGTTATATCTAGTCCACCTTATTATAACATATCGCTATCTTGAGCTAGTTCAAACCAGTCCAACTAATTACACCCTATCACTATCTTGATCTAGTTATATCCAGTCCACTTCATTACACG
Organism: Timema douglasi; assembly: GCA_901482245.1. Taxonomy (NCBI): domain Eukaryota; kingdom Metazoa; phylum Arthropoda; class Insecta; order Phasmatodea; family Timematidae; genus Timema; species Timema douglasi. The sequence continues at coordinate 175,847 of CABEEJ010000730.1, forward strand.
TTATCCCTATCTTGAGCTAGTTCTACCCAGTCCATATCATTACACCCTAGCACTATCTTGAGCTAGTTATATCCAGTCCACCTCATTACACCCTATATCTTTTAGGTCCCTTCTAATGTTATCTTCCCAACTGCGTTTAAGTCTTCCCAATGATCGCTTTCCATTGGGTTTGCCAGTCAATGAGATGAAAACGGTTCTAGCTTCTTCAATTTGCACTGAATGTGTTGCCTACCATAATATACGAGATTTTACTAGTCTAACAATGTCTTGTTGTTGGTACAGCGTGTATAGCTCATTATAATCCAACCTCAGCGTATATCCCGAACGGGTAGTAGGCCTAAGACGCGATGCCAAAAATAAAAAATAAATCATGTAACCTCTTCAACTCCCTAGTAATTTCATCTCTTTTAGATCAAACATTTTCCTTGTTTTCAAACATCATAAATTTGTTTTCTTATTGTTATTATATTTACCAAAAATTGTGACCAGGAATGTTCTCAAAGGGGCTACTCTCACAAAAGACTGTACTTCCGGTGACGGGGAAGTCGGGGCTCGAATCCAGGTCAGTAGTATTGAAGGTTTTTCACTCTAGCCCCATGCCAATACGGTTGCACTTCAACTAAGTCAACCCTCCTCATCTCTATCATATCAATAAAATCAAACCCTAATCAACACTTTAAGAAAACTTCCCCAACATACCAGATTAAAATAACCTATATTCCTGCCCTTCCTTCCAGTAGTTAATGACCTGTTCGGGCCAGTGTCGAGAAGATTTGGACCTTCCATTTTTCCTCTTTCTCAATAATTTCAATTTTTTCCTGGCCACACTTAATCATTTTCATCTATCTATTAACAACTTATTCAATACATAAGGTCATCTCTCACTTCCTTAATATTCTCATTATCTCTGACTTTTCATATGTCTATAACCATACATCTTAGTTTTCAATTACACAACCGTTCATATTTTTATTCAGTTGAATTCTGGTATCAACTAGAGCAACTCATTCGGGCAGTATATAATGGTAAGCATGTTATTTCATTCCTCACAGTGGTTAATTTTTCATGTTAATTCCTTTCTTTTTCCACCTTGTTTTGTCTTAATGGCCAACGCCCACTTACTTGGACCATAACTTGTTGCATTTCTTTGTTTTTCTTCTATTTATTCTGATGATGGCGCCGTAGAGTGTCGAAACATGTAACAAACAATACAAAATAAGGGCGTTCTCTACGAAGCCTGCAAAAGGAGCATGGTACTCAGATAAGAGAATAGAATTCAATAATTTTTAATTTTTATTTATTCAACATTTTGTCAATTTTACAATTCAATCAGTTTTCTAATTACTTCTTCAATTGTATGACTACAAATTAACGTCATCCTAGCCATGGATAATCTGTACATATGGTTTAGTTAAGTTATTTAATTTTATTGTGTTATAAGTTCACTTGTTCAATGTAGCGTGATCTGACTCACATTTTAATGTGTTTTTAATTTTATGTTATATATAATCTTATATGTTGAATTGACAATATCCACTTTAACTAATCTTTACAGATATATTCAATAAAAGTGTTATATTTCACATAAACAATTTTCTTAATATCTTTATCAAAAATAATATTTTACATTGAATTCTATAATCGTAGTTTAACTGCTTCCTTATTACAATTTTCACCATGTTTTTCAAAAAGACACACAGAAATATGGAATTGCAAAAAACTCTTTTTAGGGTTTAGGGGGCTATCAAAAGTCGACATCCACCAACATCTCGATTTTTTTTTTTACGGTCGCAATACTTTACCTTAAGTGTTCGAAAAGTTAATAAAATATATAGTTGCGTAAAGCTTGAAGATTATTGGTTTTATAAAAATATGTTTCAATTAAAAGATTTTATCATAAATAGACCTACATATTTGCAATGATAAGTAATTTCACATTTCAAATATTTACGAAAATATGTAAAAAATGAGAATTTACACATCAGATCGGAACCCTTAAATTCATTTAGATGAAAGATTGAGACTAGCCATTTTGTTTGTAATATTGATGAATGCTAAAAAATAAAATTTAACTAAAATTATGAGAGCTTATTTTGATAAAATCGATTTTTCTCTTTTTGCCCCGCAGTAAACTAACCTTAATTTTAGGGTTGGATATCCAATTCCAAAAATCCCTTGGGGAAACCCTATGAAAACCCTAGATACCAAGTTTTAGCCCGATTAATAGAATAGTTTAAGCTCTACTCCGAGGTATAGACGGACGGAAATTCAAAAACACTTTTTCGGATTCGGGGGGTCATGAAACGTTGAAATTCATCAAAATCTCGAGTTCAAATTTTTTGACAATCACAATACCTCTACCTGCAAGGTAGTGAGAAGGTAAGAATTAAAAAAAAAATAGTAAACATACTTGAACCAAATACACACACACACATGGATTATGCAGCAGCTCTCACGCTAGAGATATAGTGATTGGTGAGTTTATTTCTAAAATCAGATGACCTATTCACATCTATTCACATCTGTGAAGTCCACAGGTGACTTTTTCCAGACTAACTCAGACGAGACAGCGAAAGATTTTAAATAAAAATTAGTTTTTCATCTCGGAACACAGAGTAAGTCAGCTGAGAGCGAGTGAAGGGACAACACTGTAATTGTTGAAATTGAATTCGTGAGGCTAGGTAGCTGGGTATATACCAGAAGAAATTATTTTGTACAACAGTAAACGAGAATGTAGTTCACGCCTTTGTTCAATTCTCAACCAACCAGGCTTCCGTAAATATGGAGTAACATGATCCCGATAGTTCAGATTAAAGATAAATCGGACAAACACATTTTGCAACATTTGAAGTCGAGTGGCTAGAGTTTCCGTTAAGTTGCTAAACACAACATCCCAATAATCAAATTAGGAAGAAAAAGGGCCTGAATCACCAAGGCCTAGTTATGTACTGGTAAGAATCCCTGAAGTCCCTTTAAAGTGTGCATTGTAACAAAAGTGTTTTTTTTTACATATAGCAGTCACATGGTCGGTCCATGTCACTATAACATAAATTACACACCAATGTACGAAATAGAAAGAGACCGAAGAAAATTACTTCACCCTGCGAAGCCTCTTATATACTGATAACTTTTCCCCTCTTCCTCTGGCGAGTTTACACAATCACTATATTATTTTCGCCTAGAAAACTTTGACTTTCCTTTTAAAATTACCTTTTATTGTTTCTTTGTCTCAATAGAATTTTTTAATCTTCATCCTGACAGTAACACTCCTACAGGAAATTTTCGCGACTAAACCAAATAGCCTAAGCGATAGATGATTTATTAAAAAAAAACATGTTTACAAAATACTCTAAGATAAAAATAATGTTGTGACACTGTAGGATTATTTTTAGAAATATGTATTTAAGAATATATATATATGTTTCAACGTTGTATCTTTAAAACTCGCTGAATAAAACGTAAATTCATGAACATGAGAAATCCTATCTTGACCTGCCATGACATCATAGGTAAGCAACGTACTTAATCATAGCTTAGAAGTAAAAGTATGATTTTTTTTCTTTTACCCACTTCGCTGTCCGAATCGTCTAAAGCGTAACTTTCGCAACATACTAGATTGCCGATGATGGAAAGATCGGGGCTCTAATCCTGGTCGGGTGTTCTGAGGAGTTTTTTTAATAAATAGTTTTCCACCTCCTCCTCCTCCGTACAAAAGCGGTTACATTTTCTTTAAATTCAATCTTCCTCATCCCTAACATATTAGCGTAATCTAAGTTATTTAGTATTAGTCACACTCAGGAACATCCAAAGAGCTCAGGTGTCATAAGCCAATTATGTACATTTGGGGAGCCCTCTCTTCCACACTAAATAATTAACTTAATTTTTGTATTTTAATATTATCTATTATATGTATTTTTAAAACTATTTACACCCAATTTACCTTGAAAGGGGGCAATCTTTACTTAACGTTCTCTAATAAACATACAAAGTAAGCTTTCTAAATTTTAGAGTAAGTTAAGGGTACGTTAAATAATATTGAATTGTATTTCTATTAGTAAGCTACAATCTGCTTCGGAGGCCACGTGTTATAAGGCATTACTGTCACAATAGACTGGGGTTCGATCCTGATGGGATGCACTGAAGGTGGTTTCTCCTAAATGGTTTTCCACTCTACCTCTGGGCCAAATGCGGGCGCACGTGCTAAAAATTAAACCTTATTCATCCCTAACACATTAGAGTAGTTAGTACATATGCGTACGACCCGAACGGTTATTAAGGCAGAGTGCTAAAATAAGTAAGCTACATTCAAAATTATTCTTATTTTTACTATGCTTTATCACCTTTAAACAAGACGGTTCTGGAAAATCAATAAAAAAAATACCTTAAGAAAATATTGACTCCTTTTAACGATGGTATGTTGAAAACCTCCCAACCCCTCTCACCCTTAAAACCAAGAGACTGCGTAAAACCCTTTCTCTATGGTAAAACTGCCCCCCACCCCCACCCCCATACTCCCTTTTGGTGACACCACTATTGCACAGAAGTGGATGAATCTTTGAAACACGCAATGATAGGTGGCTGGATTCAACAGGAACGGCCTTTACTCCTTGCCATTTACCTCTTCGCGGTGAGGAATGCGAAATAAAATCCAGGGCTCGCACGTCTCAAGGTGAGGAACGGTTTTATTCACCGATGCAAATAAAAAATAAAAAAATCTAAAGAAAATGAAAGCTCGTATTCAATAAAGTAATAATTTGCTCCGACGGGTGGGAATGTAGGTCAAAGTCATCTCGGCTCGGAGACTTGATCGGCCGGGTAGGAGAGTAACCGTCTGCCCGATGATGTAATCAGACCTCTGCCCACGGGAAAAATGAAAGGGAGGAGGGGAAAACACGTTGAAGATAGGCGAGCCATCCTTGTGAACCTGCGCTGATCTTCTTTGTAAGGAAAATATTATTTTTTGTTTTCTTTTAAGCTTTTGGGGGGAGGGGGGGAGGAGAAGGGATGATATTACTCGATCATATCCCCTGTCGTCGGAGAATGAAAAAACTAAGAAGATACAAAACAATAGTTTTACAGGTTGTTCTCTGAAACATGGTTTCGCACCTTACATGACGAAAATAAGTTTAAGATGTTAAGGTGCTAGTGAAGATTAGGGTGTAGTGAGGTGGACTGGATATAGCTAGCTCGAGATAGGGATAGGGTGTAATTAGGTGCACTGGATAGAACTAGCTCCAGATGGAGATAAGTGGTGTATTTTCATAAGTGCGTAAATAAACTTTCGAGCTCTTATCTCCATAGAGAAGTAATTTATTTCAGCGCGGCGTCTTACTCCACGTTCAGGTTTTACACATATGTGTAACATGATTTTGGTAGAACAGTTTAGAAATTTCTTTCTATTCACGGAACTACTAATATAAGACTCAATTAAGATACTGGCTCAGACATTGAGGAGGAATATAAATTGCATTATTAATAACTCTTTCTGGTAAAGGTGAGGGGAAGAAATTTAACCCCCCAAAAAATACCATCTTCCCTTCGTCACTTATAGGTATTATAGTGACAGAATAAAGGGGGTAAAAACTAATTTGGGCCCATAAATCCTTTAGCAGTAGAACTTTGGACACAGTAATAGTACGAATTTTTCCCTATGAACCCACCAAAAACTTTCCATAACATTTTGAAAAGACTTCTGATTGTGTTGTGCTTTATATTAGGCAACGATTGTTTAGACTATTAACGTATTGCACCATAGGTAAAGTTAGGTTATGTTAGGTTAGGATTGTGTTCTGTCATACTATGTATCACTTGCTGTCTTTCGTTCACTTTGATAAAAAAAATTACATCCAAAACCCACCTCGGTGGCGTAGTTAGCTAATACGCTGGTTTCGTATTTAGCTAGACTGCCGAGGATGGAGGGATCGAGGTTCGAATCTTGGTCGGGTGAACTGGTGGTGGTTTTTCCTAAATGGTTTTCCACTCTCCCTCCATGTAAATATGGGTTCCCTTCCTCTATATTCATCCTTCCCAATCTCTAGCCCATTAGCGTAGATAGTACTTAAGCGTGTAACCCACCCTAACGGTTAGTAAAACGCGGTGCTAAGTATTATTATTTTACATCCGTCCTTTGTGAAGCTCCACAACAGAAGGGGCGGAGTTTGTACACCAACATGAGGCCGAACTCCAAATACGTGGTCGAGTTCTTATATAGCCGATATAAATAATAAAACTACCAGCCAAACATTCGTTTGGTCAGTTTCTAAAGGGTCTATATTTTATTTTAAATGAATGTACGGGAGTCCTGTTTATTTTCTAAAACTAAACTGTGGCGAGTTAAAGGCAGATAACGTTTAATGAACCTGTTGACCACATTCAGAAGACAGGTGGATTTCAGAACAAGGCAACAAGCAAACATTTTTGCTAATTACCAAATCACCCCCC